>JARFJB010001119.1:2202500-2287500 GCA_036346205.1 Vesta saturnalis | reverse complement strand
CCTTACGGCAGCTAAAGACTATGTAATATTTATAGATCTTCTTGTCAGAGAATGTTAAAACAAAATAAATATTTCCCTTACAAAGTACGTCTCGTTGATCACTTAAACTGGTGATCATCAACGGAGAATAGATTTTTGATCACAATTTACTGTTATGTTAGAGGAGCAGGACAATCTGCTAAACAGAATTATGTGGAGCGACGAAAGCAGGTTTGGTGTAGTATCCAAACATAACAATAGATATTGGTCAGAGGAAAATTCTCGATGGTTGAGACAACCACGAAACCAAACCATCTTTGGAATAAATGTTTGGTGTGGAATCGTCAATGGGTACATAGTGCCATCCTTTTCATACCACATTTAACGGACAGCGATATTTAGATTTTTTAGAAAATGCTTTGCATCATTTATTAAATAATCGTTTTATTTAATAATTATTAATTTTTTTTAAATTTAATTATTTGGATTATTTAATTCCTGCTATATGTATAATTTTTTTTCTGTAATCGTGTAATTGTATTTTGCATTGTCCTATAATTGGATACTTATACTATGTATCTATTGACCAATAAAATATATTATTATTATTATTTATTATTATTCCATTATTATTATTATTAACTGTAGATGTACATCAATCTAAAATTTGTTGCTAGTAAACATGTGATAATGTCTATATAAGCTGACCTGTGACATGCATAAAATCAATTTACAAAGACGTATTTTTACGATTGAATCTCGATTATATAAAATACAACTGTTAATCGTAACAGAGCAATTCATGCGGACGACATCCACCCGTACTAATAGGCAGAGTAAAGTTGATAATATATTTGACATTTTCTATACAACATGTGACTTGCAATACAAGGTAAATTATTTTTTTACTAATACTAAACATATTTTCAATTAATCAACAATTAAAGTCGATTAAATTTTATAGAATTTATATGCCCAATCTCACTGAGTTGTAATGCGGCCCTTACTTTTAGTGCCAAATGTAATGACCCTTTGGTTCTGTTTAACTTTAACTTAATATGCGCCCTTCTGGTTTGGTAACCCAGCGCGGTTTTACTTTGCCTCGGCTTTGCTCAATCGGGTTTATTTTATAAACGGGGTGTGGTTCGTAGTGATTACTGGATGGGCTTAACACTGTAACCTTAAATAAAATTCGTAAAGCATTTTTAACATGTATATTAAATAAATATTTACAATAAATAAAATAGGTAATTAACAAAATGTATCGTAGAACTCTGGTCCGGGTCCTGGGTACTGTCACGTATTCGCTTCTGTGAACAAAATAGTCTTTTAATCTATTCCTTACCTAAGAGATACAAATTTAGGTTACGGTCCTGTATGTACGGTAGCGAGAGTGTTGTTCGATGCAGTGGTTGTCAAGCGCCAGCGCATTGAACTCGATTCGTTTGAGAAAATCGATATCGTGTTTGTTCCAGTAACTCTGAAGCGCTGAAGCAAGGATGTTCTACTCTGGAAGTAATAACGCGAAATACGCGATGTATCGGACGGGTTTTTTCTAATTATAACCGGTTTAATGTAGGCAATTAGATTTTATTAACTAAATTAATTACTGATCTCTATACTGGTTTAATTATTTATAATTAATCAAGGGAACAACATACTTAATATTAAACTTCTAATATTTACGTAAAGATGAATAATCCACGTACAATTTATTTACAAACGTTCTGCACCAGGTGTTTGAGGGTTATATTTATATACAAATTTATTTACAGGTTATGGAGGTATTCTCTACTATTCAAAGACACCGTGTATGGTTATTGTTTTGTTTGTAGTGTAGGATATGTATGTATTTCAGCGGGTTTCAGTAATGCTCAGAAGACGTAGGCGACCCTGTCTTTACTGGATATACTAAGAAAGGTCGAGGTCTTACAGCCCTGTAACAACCCTTCACCCTCAGTGGTGACGAGATACGTTGGCTACCCTGCGTTCCTCTAGGTGTTTGTGTGCATAACTCCTGATCAGGAATTATTTACGATCTGTGGTGTATTTGTGTGGTAGTTACGTCGGGATCTACCCTGCGTTCCTCTAGGGTTGTGTGCTTGTATAACTCCTGGAGCTCAGCCCGAATTATTTACGGTCTGTAGTGTTTGAGTGTAAATTGTCAGAATGTATAACTTTACAACTTACGTGTCTTCAATAGCAGTACAGAATTGAACTTTAGGTTGCCCGATCGCGAAGGACTCTTCGTCGGTGAACAACAGGTCGGTGCTTACGCTAAGCAAACGGAGCGGCTGCGGCTACTGGTTTCTGGAACGACGGGGCGGCTGCTGGATATCGGCTTGACGGAATCTACTGATTCATCTCTTATTACGCGTCGCGAGTTTATAAAGGTATCGGTGGGCGGCTTTACCGTGCGGGGAATACCGTTACGATTGGTTAAAATCGTTCTGACGTGCAGAAACTTACGGTTTCTTAGAATACACGTCAGCAGTGATGAATAAATTATTTGTTGAGCAATATCGCGTAAACTTATGAAATCTTACATACAGGATGGTCCGCACCTAATTTATTCTAAAACATATAGGACTCTGGTTCTTTACAGAGTGTTTGCGTAACAACCATAATAAATTTATTTTAAATATAGTGGATATTTGAAATCATTTGATACACAATATTATACATCAGTTACCGCAGATTGTTTGTTTTTATATGTAGTAATTATTAAAGTTTAATAGAACTTTGTTTTCTTACGTTCTTGTTAATTACATGATATTGTTTTAAATTACTTTTTCCAATAATTTTATTGACTCGATTTTACCTATTAATGATTTATCTACAGATGAATTATTCTAGTGAAGGTTGATTACGGATGACATGTTTGTCAGATTCATAATAAATTAAAAAATTCTATTAAATGTGTTCAATAAATTATGAGTACGGATATCTTGGTAGCGAAAGAAGACAAGAAAATTACTCGAAAGAAGAAGAAACTTATTAGACGAAGCAAAAGCTAGTAACAGTACATAGAAAAAGAGTTAAACTATTTAAGGATGGTTAAAGTATAAGGAAAAGGAAAAGTGATTAGGGGTATAAATTCAAGTGTGAAGATAAGAAATACGAATTGAAAAAATCAAATGCGGAAAAAATTGAAAAGAAGTTTTCTCTATCTTTTTCTCATCAAACTACTAAAGAGGGGAATACGTTGAGCAATATATAGTGCATGTCTAGTCTTTCCTAGCTTAACTTTGAAACAAACTAAGTTAAAGGGTTCCGTAATAATTGAGATCAAATCTTACAGCAGTAACTATTTTCTAAAGAAAAAGGTTTTTAAATAGGTGGATTCACTTCAATACTCTTAAAATTTGCGAATCTAATTATGATTAGTATAGTTATCGACGATTTTTGAATTGACTAAAAATTAATAAAACCACCCTACAATATTTTAATGAAACAAAAAAATTATACTTTGACAAACATTGTGTTATAGTGCTCTAAAAGAATGTTCAGGTGAATCTTACAGCAGGAAGGTGATTTCCATCCCTTGAAGTTCTTGGACATTACCTTCTACAGCTTGCGTTATTGCGGGGTCGATGATTTTCACCAACATACCAAGCTACAATGGCAGAATCAAGCTTTTCACAGGTATTTTAATTAACTTTACGTATTCCTCTTGACATTTGGAAATCCAAATTATCTATTGCGTTTTTAATTAGTAATATGTCAAATCAAATTCCTGTCGTAGTTTGCATGTCGCTGTTGTTTTGATTAAAAAGAAACCCATTATTTGAAGTGTCAAACACTTTCAACAGTCAATTGTCCAGAGTAGTTTGTTGTCAGATTGTTCAATGTTAGTAATTTCATTTGGTGTTTTATTCGCACTTTAGAAGATAAAATTGACGCAGTGCGAATTTTTTTTTAAATGTCAAAGGTATATTAGACAGAACGTATCTTTAACGAGATGCATCCTGAACGCAGTGTTGGGTAGGATCTAGATCAAAGTGATCTAGATCCAGGATCTAGATCCACTAAACGGATCTATGATCTGGATCTAGATACTTTGCTCTGCTAGGATCTAGTATCTGGATCTAGATCACATTTTAACAGATCTTTAGTACTTGAATCCAAAGATCCATTAGAATATTTTAAAATGTATTTTAAGGGTATTTTGTGAAATTTATAACTGGCTTGAGGCAACGGAGCTTTATATTTAAAAAATACATTATGCTCTGTTACGACCGTTACATCCGTACCCCACAGAGATACATACACATTTACACAATTACCTACTGCCTGAGGCATGTTAAATTCCGAAATAACCAATAATAGAACTATTCATTTCCTTTGTTAACATTTCCGTCGGTTGTTTTTGTTTCCCAAAGCTAAGTGCTAATCTAATGACTTAATGAGTAATGACAATGGGGTCATCCATCCATTAAAGTAGGTATTTAAGTTAAGTGGAACTGGAATTCCCTGTTGCTAACTTAATCGAACAAAAGGAGGAATTGAAAAACAACAATCTTGTCTTCAGTTCTTAAGAATACGACTTTAAGTAAAGCACATTTGTTAATTGTTAGTTAGATCAACAATGAGTGACGAAGCTGAATTAATGGAAGTTCCGCCAATCTTAAGCGGTAAATTTTATAAAATTTTATCAAAATGTGACAACAAGATAGTCACCCAGTGTCTAAATTGTCCCGCACAAATACAAGGTCATGTGACTTCAACAGGAAATTTTATTCGGCATATGAAGGTATGTATTAATATAGTTTTTGGCAGAATTTTAGTATCATTTATTGGATTCTTACGAAATACATCTGATATATCAAAACGTGATTTGTAGACTTAATTTTTCTTATTAAATTCTATATGAATTACGTAAAGTATTTTTTGTTGCAAAATACTTAGTTTCTCGTGTGTACAAGAACGTTTACAAAAGGTTGAGATTTATTTCTTAAAGTCCCTAATGCATCAAAAACTTTTTAAATGTTTATGATACCTGTATTCATAAAAAGATGGGATTCAGTCGCTTTCAAAATTGGTGTTATCTAAATTTTGACTGAAACTTGAAGTGACTTCAATCTGAATTTTATAAATTAACATACACTTTCTCCTTTTTTTCTAGAGAAAACATCCAGTACCATTTAGCAAATTCGATGCAGAAAAGACAACAAAAGAAAGTAAAACCGAAATTTTACCAATGAAGAATTTCAACAAGACTAACATTTTTCAACGATCTACCAGTTCTACCACAAAGAACTCGATTAACAAACTCGTCTTAGATTACATAATTGAAGAGATGAGGCCTATTTGTACAGTCGAAAAACCGCATTTATTAGGTTAGTAGAAGGACTTTCTGGCAAAAACCTTGTGACCGAAAAACGCTCAAGAGTAAATTAGAAGAAGAGAAATCAGCAGTTATTGGTGCTGTAATAGAAGAATTAAATAAAACCAAATACGTCTGTACAACTGCAGATGTTTGGAGCACCAATAACAAAAGTTATCTTGGTATGACTGCACACTTTTTCGATAGTAATAGCTTCCAACGTAAATCTTTTGCATTAAGCTGTAGGCGATTTAAATTTGCACACATTTGACAGAATTGCGGAATTAATAAGTGAAATTCATAACGAATACAAATTAAATCTCGGTAAAATTTCAGGAACGGTAACAGATAACGCAAGCAACTTTAATAAAGCTTTTAACGTATTTACTGCTTCTATATGTAATAAGAGCAGCGATAGCGAATTAACAGAGTTGCAAAATCAAAATGATGTAGATGTTGAATCATTACCTGCTTTTGATACTGACAGTACTTACGTGCTTTTGCCCGAACATTTTAAGTGTTGTTCGCATACACTCAGCCTTGTAATTACGATAGATGCAGCTAAAGCATTTGAAAACATAAGGTATAAAAAAATGTACGATACTGTTTTTGGGAAAGCTTATTCTTTATGGAATTTAGTGAGTAGGTCAACTAAGGCGTCGGATCAGTTAGAAAATGTTTGCGGTGTCAAATTGAAAGTTCCTTGTCCTACTCGTTGGAATTCCATGTATGATGCATTTGTTAAACTAATTAATATTGAAGCAAAATTAAGTGATGTTTGTAAGTTATTAAAATTAGACGTGTTCCAACTGTCAGATTTTGTGTTTTTAAACGAATATATTTCTGTTACAAAACCCATAGCCGTTGCAATAGATATTTTACAAGATGAAAAACTTGTCAGTTAGGTACTGTTTTGCCAACACTTTTCAAAATTAAAGCTAGCTTAGAAGCAATGACAAAACTGACATTTTGTTCTAAATTAAGAGAATGTTTATTGAACGGCTTTACAAGACGTTTCTCTAATATAATGGATTTTAAAAATTCTAGTAGTCGACCATACCTGTTATCCACAATTTCTAACCCAAAATTTAAATTATGGTGGTTAAAAATTACCCCCTTTAAAAATGAAACAGCATTCTGTCAAACGCAATTATTGTGTGAACTTAACAATTCCGGATTTCAAGAAAATCTTAATAATTCAGAATCAGAAATTCAGTTCACTTATTGAAAAAAATTCTCTGCCACGGACGAATTCTTTGATTTTTTAAAAATAAATACTCAATCGCAAACAACATTTGATTCAGAATGCACAAATTATTTTAAAGACACAAGCACTAACTATGAGCAATTAAATATGTACCCTGCTATAAAAGAAATCTTTTAAAATATAATTCTATACTTCCTTCATCTGCCCCCGTTGAAAGGATATTTAGTATGGGTGGACTAATTTTAACTCCTCGTAGGAATAGATTAGGTGATGATATATTTGAGATGCTATTAATTTTAAAACAAAATAAAATAAAATTAGATAATAAAATGTAATTATGTAATGTATACTTATAATAATTTAGATAAATGTCCTTATCTTTATAATTGTATAACAACTATGTGTTAAGTTAAATTAACAATTAACATTGCAACTTGCAAGTGTAAATGTGTACCTAATACTAATTTTGTAATTTGTAGTGCGTTAAATAATTAATGTCAGTTTTCAATAAAAACCTATAAAAATTATATTTGCATATTATTCTTCTTAATAATTTAACCTTACGGACTAATATTTGTATTACATGAAAAATGATCATGGGAATGGGAGTACTACTCATCAGTAGCAATACTAGCAATTAAAGATAATATCAATAATTAGAAAAATTTCGAAACAATTTTAGGAATGTCGGATCTTTATAAAAGATCTAGATCCCATTTCAAGGATCTTTGATTTTTATCTAGATCCATTTTTACGTACGGATCTTGGATCTTTATCTAGATCAGTTTTTAAAAATGTGTTTGGATCTGTATCTAGATCCTAAATAAATGGATCTTACCCAACACTGCCTGAACGTCATATATGCAAGAAATATTTAACAGAGTTGATTTCAAAATTCTTAAGGACTGGTTTTGTCGATAATAAAGAACGGGTAGAATAAAAAATACATTGTAGCGCAGATGCTAACGAATTCTACACAATCTAGGAAGTTGCTAATCAATAATCTTCCAACAAGATGGTGCACCTGCACATTATTTCAGACAAGTCAAGAAATATAAGAACAATTTCAGCAATACCTAGAACAAGATTTTTGAAAAATAATAATTTTTTTGTTTCATTAAACTGCTGTAGGTTTGCGATTTGTTGTTTTATAATCAATTACTGAAGTGATAATTGGATTTTCCATTTTTTTTAGGAATATGTAGTACATCAAAATATCTTTCCCCTTGTAATTTACAATAATTGAGTTGATTGTCACAGTAGCGTCATCTTTAAATTTTCAAAAGGCAATTTATTTTTAAAAATTATTAATGTGGTGGGATGTGACCTGAATTCTGTCCTAACTCTTTAGCTCAATTCGTTTAAAAGTTTAAAAGTGGGGGAGAAGACATTAGACGTAACAGTGGCGGCGCTAGACCAAATCGTTGAATGAAAACCAATTGTAGACGTCGGCGACATCAGATTTGCGATGCCATTATATACCCATTTTACTGACCACTAAAACAAGAAGGTATATATCTTGCCAATGTGATTAAAAATTCTTAAAAGGGTATAATTAAATATTTATTAAACAAAATAAATTTGTATCTTAATGATACAGAATTTACAAATTTTAAAAACAAAAGACAAATGTTTAAACTTTTGAGTCTGGATAAATATTAATCACGCGTACGGAAACGAATAACAAAATTTTTTTTTGCGAGCGCCCCTCGAGCCGTCGGCCGTCGCCGATGGCTAACGCCGCCACTGGACGTACACTGTGCAAGAAAATATGTCGGCAGGTGCACCTATACGTTGTCGGGAATTAACAAGTACTAAGTGGGTATTAGTTTTATTATCATGTAAATCGCTTCTGAATTTACTTACTCTGCGACCAGCCACTGATCTAAAGAAAGTTAATGACGAAAAACTATGGATTAGCATTAATACTTTTTAAATTTCCTTTTGTAGTGTTTCTTGATTAAGTAATTACAACATGAAAAGAAATTCTATTAACATCATAAATACTTTTCTGCATTTAATATTCTCAACCGGATTCCATATTATTTACCATTTTCAAGAGCTTATAAAAATTATGACAATTACTAACTAATCATTTCTAGATTTTCAATAGATAAAATGTTATGGAACCGTTTTGAAAATGACATTCCAGAACGCCCTCCAGCAAACTTAGGTTAACACACTAAAAAGTGAAGAAATAAAAAGATGCTAACTAAAAGTATTTATATAATTGACGGTTCGACTAAGCTAACGTTTATCAATAATTATATAATCAACAATTAAATTACCTTCCATTTAAATCAATGTCAAGCCTTTTATGTGATTATTTAAAATGCATATAACATGATAATATTTCTAATCGTTGGAAGAAACATACACTTCTTGTTGTTTAAGAAATATTCATATTTAAATGAGAACGTCACTGGCGATTAAGCACCATGTTCAATCACTACTCGCACCTATTTACACATATTAATAACTAATAACAAGTTGCATAAGGACGTTTATGTACTGTACCCAAATAAATGCAAAGACGCTAATAAACAATTCATCTTAATGAGTTCGTACTATTTATTAATTTTATGCTAATAAATTAAAATGCATTTGATCATTATAAGTTTTATTATGAACGAGTAAGTTCAAAAGTAAATATGTAATTAAAAATTATTATTAATTTTATTAATTACATAAATAAAAAGTTTACCACGAGTAGGATTTGAACCTACGACATGTACTTTGCTAGAGTACCGCTCTAACCACCTGAGCTATCGAGATACCAGCCCCAATCGATGTAAATGTTGTGTTTATGTATGTAGAAATGATATAAATTCTAAATATAATGTAGTCAAATTACTTATATTAATGGAGTGCGAGCCTGTAATATCGCAAGGCTTCACACATACCAAAGCAACTTGAATAATGTTAAATTATTATTATTGTAACTCGTAAGCTCAGGTGGTTAGAGCGGTACTCTAGCAAAGTACATGTCGTACATTCACGAGAATCTTATTACATACGTACTTACTACATTTTTGTTGCAAACATCCTAATATTGATTTTGTGTCTCGTGTTATCTTTCATTATAACCTTTTCATTTATCTTTTTAGTATGCACCTGCTAACCCTATTATAAAAGTAAGTTTCATAAGGGATAACTTTCCATTGGGAACTTCTAAATTGGTTTTATTTATTACAATGTAGAGATACGTACATTAATGCATTACATTTTCTTTACACTAATATTGGGATACTTTGTGAATTTATCTTAGTAAAATGACTAAAGTACTTTGAAACTTCATAAAATTGCGGGTATCTCAAGAAGGAAACCAAGTTTTTCCGATAAAGTCTACATTCTCTTTTGTTTCCTACTGCATCATTTTAATTAATTAAACTTACTTGATCTAAAATTGTACGTTTCTCTACAATTTTCAGATTAGATGTTTCCTCTGCATCTTTAATCAGATTTATTTAATCAATTCACGTTAAACAAAAATGTGTACAAGTACCTTTATTTACTTTCTTTATTCTGTAGTAGAACACATCCATACCTTTTCAAGTTGAAATTGGCGCTAATCAGAATCAAAATGGCACTAAACAAAACCAAATTGGCACTAGTAAATATTAAGTTAGCGTTAATAAAATGCAATTAACAAACACGCCTTATTGAATGTACACTCAGTAAATACCGGGTGATCCGTTTGACTAAAGATAATTATAAAAATATCAAGGTAATAAACTTTGGTAGCGCTACTAATGCAACCACGAAACATGGGAGTTTTACGCTACAACTAGGCACATGTCCAGATTCCATAGCTATATGTGTCAATTTTTTGGTAAAAATGGCACCTACAATGCAGCAACGAGTGCAATGTGTTTTGTGGTTTGAACAATTCCAAAGTGTTATCCGTGTTCAGAGAGAGTATACACGAGCATATAACATCAGAACAGCTCCTAAATACGATGACATTCGGCGTTGGTACCGCTCGTTTAGATAAAATGGTTCCATATGTAGGTGGTATTCTGGTGGTTGTCGACGTGATCCTGCTAAAGAAGCTCTCGTTCCTAATGCAATGAAAAGGAAAAAAAGGAAAAGACTACGTATTTCATTCCCTCCCCAAGGGGGAGGGCGGGCTGCCCGAGCTTTCCTAGCTCTTTCAGCCACAATCACGGGTTCCCAGCATACATATATACATTACATATATATGAATGGTGGGATTAAGGATGGGTGTGGTCTGGATAGAATCGGAAGGAACGGAGTTAGAGTTCTGAGGGGGAAAATACTACCCCAGCATTCGCCTAAGTAGCCGCACGTGGTGTGCATATACGCAGTGACCATGCCGCTACATGTATATGAGGAAAACCTCCTGAAAAAACCTCATGCAAGGTAGACGGTAACGGGAATCGAACCCATTACCTCCCGAATGCTAAGCAGGTTGTGACACCATTACGCTACCAGCTCGGTCCTAATGCAATGACGGATAGTCCTAGAAAAAGCTTGCATCGTTTATTTTTAGAAGCGAATGTACAATACACAGCATGCCATCGTATAGTCAGATTACCTGAAAACGTACCCATACCAATTACTGCGTTTTCCGGCTCTGAAACAACAAGATAATGAAGCAAGGCTCCATTCTGCAAATATCGTATGCGACGAGTTGGAAGAAAATGAAATATTTTAGACATGTGGATATTTTCTGACGAAGCTACCTTCCATATTAGTGGGAAAGTGAATACCCACAATGTTCAAATTTGGGGCATGCATAATCCGCATGCAATGTATGAATAACAAAGGGCATCTCCTAAAGTGAACATATGGTGCGCCATTAGCTGATTTAGAATGTACGGTCCTCTCTTTTTTGCTGAAAACACGATAAGATCAGGGCCGTATTTAGATATGTTGCAGTTATTCTTGGTCCTCAACTCGAAAATGACATTTTCCAGCAAGATGGAGCTGTTCCTTACTGGTCAATAGAAGTACGCTAGTTTCTTAATGACTCATTTCCTAACAATCGGTGAGGACTAGGTAAACCTATTGCTTGGCCCGCAAACTCGCCAAACCTGACTCCTGCAGACTTTTTTGTATGAGGGTTTGTAAAGAATGCAGTCTACGCGCAGCGGCCACGTGACATAGATGATTTGAAAAGAAAAATCAAACCAGTATTTAGGCAAATTACTTTAGATATGTTAGAAGCTACGTGGCAAGGATTGGCAACACCACGCATGAGGTATTTTAAATTATCTCCAGTCGAGCGGATCGCTCGGTAATATAATAATTAATTGAAATCTTTAACGAAGTTTTAAACAAAAATTTATTTAAAAATTAATATTTTGCATATCCAACGCAAAAGAAATAAATCTTTGGATATATGAAATGAATAATGCACAATTAGCAACAGTTACGTTGCGAATATTGCAACGAGCAATGTTCTCTCTCAGGCTTTGTAATAAGAATAATTTCTGACTTTTTTAGTTCCTTAGGCCAGTATTGTAGTCTAAAGGTAGCGTTGTAAATGTGAGTTAACATAGTTAAGCTCTTTCTTGTTAATTCTTTTAGTATTATTGTGGTTATCTGGGCTATACCTGATGATTTCTTTTTATTTAGTAGTGAGATGATGTATTTAATTTTTTTTGGAGTTATTAATGGTATTTTTGTTATAGAAGTGTTGACTGGATGATTGTTGTTTAAAAAGCTGGTTATGTGTTAATCAGGAATATCATTGTTAGGTGTAAATACTGTAGCTAGGTGCGAAGCAAAGAGATCTTCCTTTAGCCCAGTGACCTATGTTTGGTAATTCAACTTGTACTGGCAAGTTTGTTGCTATTGGTTTTTTGCGGGTTTAATTGGTCGCCATATTAAATTGTCGTAACGATTTAGGTTAGCTATGTAGTCTGTTAAGTTTGCGTCTTTCATCTGTTTTAATTCTGGTTTTAGTTTATTGGTTAGTTGATTGTATGTTCTTTATCCAGCGGGAGCATGCATTTGCTGTATTGTCTTTCTGGATTTTCTTTTCTTTGCTATAAGTTATTTTAATTTCCGTTGGAATTGGGATTCCAGTTTAGGTGTTGCTTTTAGCGCAGCGTGTTACAAGGTTTCTATAAACCATTTGGTTTGGTTCTTCGGGGGATTTTAGACTTATTTTTAGATTGATGTTGGATTCAATTTCACTTCTAAATAAATCCCAGTCTATTTTCCGATTATAATCTTTGCGGTTTTTTTATTGTAATAACTGCAGTACTAATAGTGGTCTATTATCGGTGTATGGTCTGATGATAGTACTTAGTTTGACGTTACTTCTATGTACGTAGTGGAAATGCCATTCACGATGCAGAAGTTTAGAAGGTCTGGTACTTTACTGGTGTCACTTGGCCAATATGTTGGGCTACCGGTCGAGTGGAATAGTTTTTTTCCTGTATGGCTTTTAGCAGTTCTCGTCCTTTAGTCGTTGTTAGTCTTGAACCCCACGTTATGTTTTTACTGTTATACTCACCTCCTGAAATGAATTTCGGCCAAGCGTTTGGAGGAAGTCTAGGTAGTTTTCTTTCTTGAGGTTATGACGAGGTGGACAGTACACTGCAGACACTGTTCGTTCGTATGGTAACGTTTTAAATTTTAATGGTGTAGCTTGAAGATTTAAATTCAGTTAGTGCGTAGTGGTCTGTGGAAGATCTTATTAGGATTGCAGATCATGTATGTGCCATGTTGTGAGGATGATTTGTATGATATAGAGTGTAGTATGGGGCTTTTAAGTAAGATTTATCGGTGAAGTGTATTTCGCTTATTAGTAGGATGCCTATCAGGTGTTGTTGTAGAAAGGCATTTATTTCGTCCCTGCGTAGTAATAGTCCATTGGCGCCCATTCCGAAAGTCTAAGAAATTTAGCCATTATTTTGGCTTGTTCAATAGTATCGTGAGAAGGTTCAGGACTATTTTGTTCTGTTGCATCATTTGACTAAACACATTCTGGAATTTTTCTAAAAATGTATTCAACATAGTTCCTATATTTTCGTCATTTTGTGTCGTGCTGCAATTTTTGTTGCTTGTAGCGTCCGCGTAACTGCGATTTTGTTCTGTATATTTTAGGGTTGTCCTTCTGGAGATATTTATTTGTCGTGTGATTTTAGGTTAATTAATGTTTGACGCATTATTAGTGTGTCTAGTTAAATTGTGATAAAGCTCACAGTCCCTATAGTTGGCTGGGTGAGGACCTCCACATAGTGCGCAAATTGCTGGGGTTTCTTTATTTTTGTTGCAGTTAATAGTATTGTGTGATCCACATTTGACACAACGGAAAGTTCTGTTACAGTACGTTTTTATGTGGCCGTAGAGTTGAACTATTTTGTTGTGTAAGGCATTGATCTTATATGCGTCTTTGTTCGTTGCCAGCTCTAAATCTACACAACACATATCTAGTGGTTGCTTTGTTCTTCTGTTTTTCGCATTAAGTATATTTCGAACCTTGTGTCCCTTGTTTTCTAGTTCCTCTTTAATATCTGTTGGAACTACTGTGTGGTGAAGATATTTTATAATAATTATGTAAGCTCTCTCTTCTTTTGGTTGGTACGTGTGATGAATGATGTTAATTTATTTCATGTATTTTTTAATTTTCGGTAGGATTCTGGTGTATTGGTGTTAATTTTAATAATATTGTCTGCCATAGTCTTAGTGACAAACTGTTCCTCTTCTAGAACCTCCTTTAGTTTTTTTTTATCATGCTTCCATGGTTAACTACTCCGTAAACAAATATTGGTGGAGGTTTAGGAATTTTTTCAGTGGGCTTGGTATTATTTGCTGTGGATTCAACATCGTCCATTGTAAGTGCATCATGTATGTTACTCACACTAGTTTCATCTGATTGATGTCTTGGCTGTATATTTATCTTCGTCACTAGTTCAGATCATTCTTGCGATCTGATTTTACTGCTATGTTGCGAGAAGGTATTTGATTTTGCTGTTGGAATGGTTGTTGGTTGGATGGAAATATGTATTGCAGATGGTTTGGGGTCAAGGGCATTTGCGAGCTGTTGGGGTACATTTGAGATAATTTAGATAACGGTACTTGCATTTGTAGTATTTGCTGAATCATTGTTGGCTGACTCTGCATGATGTTTGGCTGGTGCACATTTATTTGAGAATTGTTTATGATGTCATTATTAAATGTCCCCGAATGGAACCTTTTACACTATCACTGACCACGTGTTTTATTTGTAGCACTGGCAATATGAATATAAATAACCCGAGGTTAACTGTATCAGCAGATTTCCGCAGCGCTTCAATTGTGTTATCAGAGCTTGTCTTTACGGTACGAAAGTCAAACCGATACTCGGTTAAATTACCACGAACTTTGGCACTTTTCAAATGTTTAACTTCTCTAAATTAAATTCTAACTAAAAATATGTGGTGTGGGACACATGACCCTCCAACAACCTATAAAATGAAAATTAAAAGAAATGAAATAACATTAATAACAATTTCTTTAGGATAATTATATCTTTATATCTTTTATAATAAGTTCATTACGAAAATAGGCAACATTGTGAAAACAAAAACAATAATCTATGTCAAATAAACGTTTAAAACTTCATGTCAGATAGACGTTAATAGATACTAAAATTCCAAAGTCGCGCACTTCTGTAAAAACATCGATAATACAATTTAAGCATTTTCAATCCCATTTATTTACTTTTACACTTATTTCGCTTTATATTACACGTTCACTGCTTACCTAGTACTAAATTTTTGCACCCAATAGCGAATGTACTTTTTTTGTATATTTTGCCACTATTACATCCTTAGTCTGCAAGAAATTATCTATCAGTATCAAAAACCTTTTTTATAGAGCCAAGAGAGCTTTGACGGATGTGTTCGTCATGCGCATATACGTACATTAACGCTTCTTCTGTGCTGCTGACGGACATGTCCGTCATACGTAAGTTATGTAATATTTGCTATCGCATTATTCTGAAAAAATTTTATAAATAAACTTTTATTGTGAAACAACATAAATAATCATTTTGAATGAGAACTTAAACCATAAAACCCACTATACAATAAACAAGGCAAGACACACAAAGCTGGTTTCTCTGGACATGCGTCGCAAAAGTATGTTGTTTTCTTCCTTTTTTTTGTTGTAACACACCTCCTTTGCCAAACTTTTCCAACAGAGGTAGGTGGTAATTTCCGCGGCGTGTGATCACAGTAAGGTCGGGGTGTAAATGCTGCTGGTGTTTCTATGTTTTCAATTTTCAACAAATATCTAGTTATGTATAGTCTGAAGTCATAGAACGACATTCGGGGAATGAAACCGTATTCTTTGAAGAGCAGAGTTCAGTAACAGTAGTTGTACTCTATGTATTCCCAGTTTTTAATACCATCTAAGGCATTTTGTGAAAACGGGATGATAGGTCATCGACTGATCCTGCCGATATATTCTACTCAAGTATTTGTTGTACATTGCTATGGATTCTGGTTTTTTTTTACCTGACTTCTTCAGTTACAATCCTGAAACATGTCGTTGCCGAATTCTGCAGAAATATAGGCGACCTGCCCTTTATCACGCCTTCAGAATATGGAGCAATACTTTCTCTTTTTGCTATTTTAGCTGATATTAGTTCTGCTGCTATGCCCTTTCTACCTAATCTTGTTGTTCCCGTACATAGCGTCTTCCTATTTAGAAGCTGTAGTGCCAGGTTCTAGTAGTTATCCATAAACATGCCATGTTCAGCATTCAATTTCTCTTGCATTAAATGCAATACTATATTTGCTGCACGTTCCGTTCCTCCGAAATCATCCAATACGCCCGTATACACCGCGAATTTCATGACGAAACCTTCAGGTTCCGTCAACATATATAGTTTTATACCATATTTGTGTTTTTTATTTTTACCTTCTTCTCCACAGCACCATGGATGCATCAAGTAACAAATTTTGCCCGGGATATTACATTTTCTCCATTTTCTGATTGGGATAGTTCACTATAGGTCGCATTTTGAATAGTCCGTCTGAGGTTCTGGTTCGGAAAATTTTGGATTTCCTTTGAAAGTGTAGACAGCACAAAATAATCAAAAATCGGTCTCGACTCATTTTTACAGGAAAAATAGGGAAACAAAGTAAAGGGTCGTTCTTCCAATAATATTGGATTCTGTTCATTGCAACCGTGCCCACATGAAGAAGCAATCCGAGAAAAGTGCGAAACTCATTTAGTGTAACATCTTTCCACCTGGAAATACTAGAAAATGTGTGCTCGGCGTAGTTATTTATTTGAATGATCATTATCTCGTGGAATGTGTTGTCCACTAACAGAACTAACCAACTTGATTCCAACCTGAATAAAATAAAAAAATACTGTTACGACACTAATAGCGAAGCATGAATCCATTACCTACTAGAGCACCAAGTAAACGCTTTACCTTGGATAATTGGATATTAAGTTGGTTGATGCTAGGAACAGAAGACCAATTAATTTTAGAACTTGTAGAGGCAGTAGCAGGTGTAATCGGGGTGGATTTAGATGTTGAGGGAATATTTGCTTTATTATTTTGTACCACTGGTTCATTATCCTCGTCATCCGTTTCTGAGGAACTCATCAGGAGCCAGCCATCGTCCTCTTCAGTATTAGATACACTTGGATCAGATATATCATCATCCGATGCCATATAAAGCCTGTCCAGCTTTTTTTCGGTCAGAGGCTTTCTATGTTTACGTTTATACGCCATTCTGGGGCCACGCACGGTGCCCGGAGCAGAAGACACGATAAGAACGAACGATGGAAATTTTCGTCACTTTCAAACCTTATGTGTGGTGTTCCTATTTAAACGTGTACGGACAAAGACGGACTGGTTCGACATGCGCACACTATAAGAGCGAAGCGTGACGGAAATTTTTCAGCAGCGAACGTGTTAAGAAACATTATAAAGAAAAGTTATGTAAAATTAAATTACACTAAATTCCGCGTCGTACCAGAAAGTTGCATGTAACACAATTAATAGATAAGTTTAAGGTCTATATCTAGATGTTTTTATGTCTTTGAAATATACAGCAGTTTCAAAAACATTTGATAAAAGAAAAAACAGCTCCTAATAAACCTCCCTTTCCGCTGCTAAATTTCTCCTAACATCTAATCAGCTCCAGGAGAAATGAAAACAAGCTTAAATACAAAATCTTAAGTACATACATGTTTTTGTTCTGCAGTTATCGTGGGTATTAACATGCAGCCACACACACGCACACACGCAGGTCCGCCGCACACACACACACACACACACACACACACACACACACACACACACACACACACACACACACAATATATATATATATATATATATATCTTAGCAGATCTTGGTGAAACTTGATCGAACTTTGTAAAATGAGCTAATAAGTCGATTTGGCGATACTAAAAAAAATCGATTGCGTAACCTTCTACACCTACATATGTATATGTAGGTCAGAAGATAAAAAAGTAAAAAAAATAATATAACAGAACACAAAAGTATCTAGCTTACAGACGAGACGGTTTGTCCAGGTTGGTCAAAAATTTTATTATCCAACTGTTTAAATTGTTTTAAACGATTTAGATAGCATGTATAGTATCTGGTGCTTCTTTTAAACAAATGAATATAAAAGTCATTCTTAGAGAATAATGGGCATAGATGAAGCATATAACCTGAATTATTAAGCATTAAACATTAGCGTAACTTAGTAATAATATTATTAGGTCAAAGTGATAATGGTGAATTCCTTCATCAAATTACTAAAAATTCATCTTCTGCAGAATGCTTTGGACTAATTTACAGCCATTTCTGTGATTGTTATAATTACGCTAGATAAATAAAAGTATAAACTTGAAACAAACGTATCATTTGATAAACCAATGGACTTTGTTATCAAACATGTGGTGGTGCAACCACTTTAAAAACGAAATGAATAAATTTTTTAATGGCATTTGACAGATATAATAATTATGATATATTTTTAATCATGTCACGGAATTCAATGAAATAATGATATCCTAACTTGGTAAAGAAATCGAACAGGTAGTTTTTATGTTTGGTTCTACTAGTGGTTGGTGGACTACAAGTAATAAAATCAACTAATAAAATTCGAAGTTGTAAGAAACGACAACGTTAATTCTTATGGCGGCTCATTTACCGAAACTTATCGTGGAGAAATAGGATTATATTATGCGGTTTTCTGTCTGTATTTTTCTATGCATTTGTGTATTCTATACGTGGTGTCAAGAAAATGTAATTAATTAAACAGGCATACACACTTTGGTTAATTGAGGAAAGATACCAAACACACCTTTCAGACAAGCAAACAGGAATACACCTATCGCACAATTCTCCTAGGATTTCTATTATATATATATATATATATATATATATATATATATATATATATATATATATATATATATAATATAAGTTGGACACATATGGCAAAAATTTATTGAAATTTCTGAAAAACTCTATTGGTGGTTCGTTTCTGCATGTCTGACAACAAAAAAATTCATTGTGATATTTGTCACGTGACCATAGATTTGTCGGGAATTTTGAAAAATGTTAACTGTGATGCCGATAAATGGATCAAATTGACATGATATCGAAAATTGTATTTAGAATGCAACAAAGACCCCATATACCAATTTTCAACCAAATCAAAAAAAAAAATAAAAAATACCATTTATTCCCCTCTGCTTTTATTACGAAACATCATAAAATCTTTTTCTACCTGGAAATAGTTTTAATAACACAAATTACATAATTTTAGGTATCTTAAACTATGAGGTGCACTTTAAAGAGCAGAAATTTCATCCTTATAAGGCGAAATATTTGATTTTTCAAAACCAACTTATTAAATTAAAAAATCGCTAATTTCAAATGTACTAACCAATATTAAATTTAATAAGGATAAATAATGTGTTGTTAAGTTTTAATTATAAATATTATTTTATTTACCGGTTAAAAATATTAGATCAGCTCATGCGCTTCCATATACTGGGCATGAACACAACCAGCGACGAGTCTAATCGTATTATTTAAATTTTCTTCTCACAAATTGTCTATTTTATATTATTAAAACTATTTCCAGGTAAAACAAGATTTTATGATGTTTCGTAAAAAAGCAGAGGGGAATAAATGGTATTCTTTATTTTTTTTCTGATTTGGTCGAAAATTGGAATGTAGGGTCTTTGTTGCATTCTAAATACATTTTTTTAATACAATTTTTCGATATCTTGTCAATTTGACCCATTTTTCGGCAACACAGTTAACATTTTTCAAAATTCCCGCCAAATCTATGGTCACGTGACAAATGTCGCAATGGATTTATTTGGTTGTCAGACATGCAGAAGCGAACCGCCAATAGAGTTTTTCAGAAATTTTAATAATAAAATTTTTGCCATATGTATCCAACTTTATGGCGGTCCCTGATATATAATATATATATATATATATATATATATATATATATATATATATATATATATATATATATATATATATATATATATATATATATATATATACAATTTATTATTTAAGGTATCTGCTGTCCTGCTTGTGAATAATAGCAATGGACAATATTTATGATGACGATTTGGTACCAGTTTCTCACGAAATGGAATAGACGCAAGTAAATCAATTTTTAAATTGACTCAACAAAGGTAACGAAACATTTTTGGTAACATGTTGAAAATTGTTTGGTGTGCAGAGTTATTTTGTTTACAAAGGAGAAAGCTTTGTCATAAGTTTTAAAATCACCAAAATCATACAGTTAATACTTAATATTGAAAGTAACCTTCGCACATGTACAAAATAACCAGTGGAAATAAACGAGATAAAAAAAACTATAAACATGCGACGTTTCTGAAATGACTGGAGCCATGGTTATATTCGGTTCATTTCCTTCGTAGAACAAGTTGAAAATGCAAGTACAGTTGTTAAGATAGTAATTTGGCACATAAAGTGACGTGAAAAATTATGCAGATGCATATTTGCGTATAAAGAATTTTTTTAAGTATATTTTACGAAACGCCTCATATTACACCACTGTAGATTTAACCTATCACATATTGTTAACGGCGGTATTTAAACGTAGAAATAATACATTTGAATAAAAATTATTATTAATTTTGTTAAATACATAAATAAAATACTTACCTTTTTGGGGATTTTTAATGGTGTATTGAAATTATACAATCTAAACGTTCCGATAACACTTACAGTTATCTTCGTCAGTAGTAATATTTGTAAGAATTGTTAAAGATGTAAACAATTTTGTCAAAGTTGAAAAATTAAAACATATTTGTAAAAGAATTTTTTAAGTATTTGAACTAAACCTGTACTTTGCTAGTATACCCGCTAACCAACTGCGCTATCTAGCAATGTACAGGTCGTATTCAAATCTACTAGAAACTTTATTTATGTATTTAATAAAATTAATAATAATTTTTAATTACATATTTACTTTGCACTTATTCGTTCTTAACAAAAACTTATAATAATACATTTGAAGATTTAAAGAAATGTTTTAATTGTTGTTAAAAATTATACGGACGTCACTGCGGCTACGTAGAAATTGGATTCATATTTTAATGGGAATTTTATAGAAAGTTAAAGATCAAATAGCGAAAAGCTTAAATTTCATTGCAGGAGTAATATAAGAAATTTAGTTATTGTTGTGATGTTGTAAATTGGAGTGTCGGGAAAGATTTCTTAATTTTCTTTTAGTAGACAGTATGGTGACTTTGTTTTTTTACAACACAAATGTCACCATTTCTATACCTTTCAAGCATTTAATCGAAAGTATCGAATTTTAAATTATTACGAAATAAACCTTTCAGACATGAGAAAAGTGATATAATCTTCAGATCTATACGAAATAAGCTTTGCTTTATGACTAAATTTGAAGTCTTCGACGATTTAACACAGCAACCTTTAGCAATATGTGTATTAATTGAGTTCGCTCACTATGAATAAAAAGGCAAAAGAGAAATTTTTGTACTGAAATTTTAATCAAATTACATAATTACACTGGGATTTTAAAAAAGTTAAGTAAAAAAAGTAAAACACAAAATAAATTAAAGTTAATACCCTAAAGATAGATAAATGGACAGTTAGTGTGACTTATAAATTTTAGTATACGATTAAATAAGCTGGCGATTGAGTTTAATAGTGAGTGTTAATAGACAATGTTCTGGTAATTGATAATCTCTAATGAAATTAATCTAAATCAGTTATCGAACAAAATAACCTTTTCGTGATGGTTTCTTTAAAGCAGAATAAAAGCCTCATATAGTGATACTAAAGGCAATTGTTGCACGGTTTGCGCATTTAAAACAAAAGAATTACTGGATAACACTTATTACACAATGAGTGGAGGTCATTCATAAGAAATTGTCACAACAGGTGAATATCAAAATGATGTAGTGTTCTGGGCTTATTTTGATTGTTTAGTAATCTATATTGACACCGTTCGCTATTCAATCACTATTATATTAAGTATTTAGATTTTAAGATAGATATATGTAGAGCAGGGCTAGATCTAACGTATTGCGTTTATTTGAAAAAAGGTGAAAATTTGTAACATCGTTTTAATTCTTTTTAATACACGTATTAAATGTTTGTTGTTACTAATGTCCTGGAGCTGCAATAATTTTAGTTTAGAGATGTGTCAAAATTACAAATCCTTAATCTATGATCAGATATAGAGGTAAATGTATAAAAGTGCTTGAAGTATAACTCAGCTCAACATAATTTCTATTGCCTTTAAAACAATTAGACATTTTGTACAGTCTGAAATAAGCAAATTTTTGATAAATTTCTTCTCTAAATTCTTGTGATCCTTATTATTTTTTTTATTGACCTTCAAAACAGTTATTTACGGTGCAGTATTAAGTGAAAGTTAATTTATAGACCAATATAGAGGGATTTATATTTTAATTCTTCCCGTTGAAGCGTTTTATGTAAATCATTTGATGAATATTATAAATGGTTAACTACTTTATCTTATGGGTATCATTTTACAGTAAAGAATAGTTAGTTTCATTAGTACAAACAAATGGTAATTTTCTAAAATGCATTTTTTGTACGAATGAAACCATTCATTTGCAGTTCACTATGTTTTCGGGAATTCCTTATTTATGTTGCTATCAGTATCAGACATTAATAATACTCATTTTATACAAAATGAGTATTATTCTACTTTGTAGTGAAGAAAATTTACGGTGTAGTTTCTTATTAATATTCATTGGATTTTGCCTCTATAAATTTAATTCAATTTTGTCACAGATGTTAGTGAAATAATAGAGATGGTGCCACCGGCGACAGTAAATGTCGACATCTGTTGTAGAAGATATTCACTCAAAACATAGATAAACTTACACTTGCTTAAAACAAAAGTAAAAAGCAAAATTATATTAAATATCAATACTTATTTATGACTGAAAACGTCGTTTGTGATGAACATGCAAAAATTTTAAAATTGCGTTCATTGAAGTAATGACATCCCATGACCGTCATTCACACAAATTGATATTTAGTGAAAGTCAAATTACTTTTTGTACAGTTGCCGTGGAGACGCCGAAAATCCCGAAATCAGCCACTTTTGGTAAGAAATACTGTTAAAATATAGCGTCCTATTTAGGTGGTTGGAGAAAAACTAAACATTTTATGCAAGATGAAGTACAGAGTATTTCACAAAAAGATTTAATTGTTACAAATTTGACTAATCATTTCAGTTACCGATTACCGATTCTTGATTATCCTTTCCCAAAATTAAATTTATGGTCATTTATTCATAGGTAAGGTAGGTTCTTCCAAAAATTAATGAATGTTTGGTTAGTCATTGACCCTGACTCATTTTAAAGGCAGTAAACTTATTCGGTTCATTTTTTTAAGGTTTAAGGAAAAACGTAAATGATTGCATTTTACAAAATTATTTATTGACGCAAACATTAAGCAGCAATATTTTTAAACGTGTATGTTTACAAAAGCTATTTAACGGTTGTTTGTTCATTATTTTTTTTCAAATGAGGTTATTTAAACAAATGTTAGGGTACTTTTTAAAATTTAAAGTGAATAATAAGAATGTTGTGTTTGAAATTGAGTTAATAATGTACCGAGTGAGCACTTATCTTTGGCTTCTATGATCATTTTAAGATTTCGCTCAAGACTTTTTACCGAAAAATTCCCACCGTACTGTTGCTTTATGACCTATATTATTCATTTTGAATTTTATTGAAAAATGAATGTGAATTTTGAGACGTTTCGGGTATTTTACACTTTACGAAATTTTTCCTTGACCGGTTTAGTTGGCAACACGCTTATTTTAATAAGCCTAAGCAAATCCTAGCGTGGATTGAACGTGTTAACAGGGTGAAAGTGTCCGACCGTTGCGGAAAGTTACGTACCATACTAGATAGTTATCAAATGGTCATTGATAGAGAACTCTTAGAAATGATAGTTCACTTCACAACAAAGCAACCTTGCCATTTCAGTTACCGGAAATGTCTCAGGAACATGCGGATGCAAGAATCTGTAGGTAGGTGTAATCTTCTAATGTAATATACAGGGTGACATAGAAAAAAGTGCCATCATAGTGCCACGCGATAGAGGACACTAAAATATAAAAAAAAAATCCTATGAACTTAGGTCCGCAACGCCTTCGTTTAAAAGATATGGTGTTGAAGTTTAATTATTTTTTTGTTTTTTTGTTTTTTTTTTTAATATCTTTTTACAATGATGTAATAAGCGGACGAAATTTTGCAAACAGGGGCTTTTTATCACGCAGAATTCAAATATGACCTTAGTTCTTTTATTACTGATAGAGGGCGCAACATACAAGTTTCCATCTTGTTTGAATCGGTCCTAACTTTTTTGCCTTACACTGTATGTCATGTTCGACTTGAAAAATTTGTTTTCTCATCTTTTCTGCTTCAGAAAGGTATACCCTGTTGAAGTCGCTAGGACCAACGGTTTACGAGAAAAATGCATCCGATGAATGCAAATTATCCAAAAGCGCCAAAGTAACTTATTTGAAAAAACAATGACATAACACTTCAACAATTAAATTTAATAGCAACAGTGAAGGGCAGTGATTAAAAGAAAACATTAAATTTTTAGATGTTCAAATTGTTGTCCTTGTACTTGAATACATTTTTCAATTCTTCTTCCTATGGATTGACGGCATCTTTGAAATATTCCTGGGTTATTACGGAATCTATCTGCGGATTCCATCATTCTTATCCATAGTTGCTCTTCATTATGTATTTCTACAGAATAAACATCATTTTTCATGAATCCCCAAAATAAAAAAATCGAGGGATTAAGGTCGGGACTACGAGCTGGCCAGGTGTAGGTCCCCCTCGACCAATCCACGTATTTCCAAATCTCCTATCCAAAAATTCCCTTGCCAATCGAGAAAAGTGAGCTGGCGCGCCATCGTGCATGTAACGCATTCTACCAATAATGGCCAATGGAACATCCTCTAATAACGTATTTAGTTCATTCTCCAAGAAATTTCGATACAGTTTACCTGTCAATCGATTGGGCAATTGAAATGGCCCAATTAAGTAAATGTCAATTATACCTGCCCACACATTAATAGAAAACCCATTTTGGTGACTTCTAATTACGGTTTGATGAGGATTTTCATCACTCCAATGGTGCATATTGTGTAGGTTCAGAACACCATCACGGCTAAAACCAGCTTCATCAGTAAACAAAATTGAAGAAAAAATATCGTGTCTTTGATTTTGCAACCATTCGCAAAATTGTACACGAGGAAGATAGTCATGTTCTAATAGTAAATGAACCTTTTGGAAATGATACGGGCGAAGAAGTTGTTCATTGAAAATTTGTCTAACTGATTCACGGTTAACATTTCGTACCGCTGAACTTGTTTTCCTGCTGCTTGTTCTCGGATTATTTTCTACCATTCGTAAAACAGTTTCTTCGTTTCGCGCAGTGCGACGAGTTCTGGAAATTCCACTATTAACTTTTGGTTTTTTAAAACAGCCATCTTCACCCAAACGCTTATGCACGTCAATAAATGTCCTATTATGAGGAATATGCCTTAATGGGTATCTTTCTCGATAGATACGTTGAGCTTCGGAAGAATTTGATCTAGCTTCGCCGTAACATAATTATGTCCCTGTATTCTTCAAAAGTGTAGTGAACCATTTTTGAAAGTAATTTTGAAAAATCAATAAGAGAATCAATGAAAAACTTAATCAAGAACACAAAATACCTCTAACAAGACAATAATATTTTGACAAGTGTCATAGATTTCGTTTTTTTTTCGCAAATGTCCATCGCCTGTTATTTTTATCACTCCAATAGCAAATATTACTTTGTGTTTCTAAAATGGTTCACAATACTTTTGTAGAATACAGGGACATGATTATGTGTCACGGAGAAGCTCGATCAAATTTCTCCAAATCTCAACGTATCTATCGAGAATGATATCCTTTAGGACAGGTTCCTAATGTTCGAATATTTATTGACGTGCATAGGCGTTTGGATGAAGATGGGTGTTGAAGATGTCTGCTTAAAAAAAAAAGTTAATAGTGGGAGTTTCCAGAAATCGTCGCACTGTTGAAAAGGAATAACCTAAACACATTATTAGAAGATGTTTCATTGGACATTGTTGCAAGAGTGGACTTTATGCTTGATGGCAAGCTAGCTCACTTTTCTTGAGTGGTAAGGAAATTTTTTGAAAGGAGGTTTGAAAATAGGTGGATTTGTCGTGGGGGGCTTGTATTTGAATTCTGCGTGATAAAAAGTCCCTGTATACAAAATTTCGTCCACTTATTACATCATTGTAAGAAGATATTAAGAAAAAAACAAAAACATAATTAAACTTCAACACCCTATATCTTTTAAATGAAGGCGTTGCAGACCTAACTTCATAGGAACTTTTTTTCTTATTTTAGTGTCCTCTATCGCGTGGCACTATGCATGGCACTTTTTTCTATGTCACCCTGTATATTGAAACAATTCATAAGTTTACTGTAAATAAGTAGAACTCTATAATGTAACCAGTAAGCATGTCGTACATATATGCCTAAGAATCAGTTTTATATTCGTATTTCGATTCTAAATATGCAAAATTTTATGTACGCCTCTGATGTGAAGTATATAAATAAAACTTAATTAAAATTTGCATTGTTGATGCATGTCGCTTTGAAACTCCCTTTGAAATGCAACTGAATTGCATACGTAGCAATCAGATTATCGTTACATTGTCTATTCAAGTTTGGTTGTAATTAATTTTAATCGATATTACAACACGGTATTATAATATTAAGTTCGAGATAATTATTCTTTACGAAACGCAATGCGGGCCCTGTTTTTGTAATCTGACACCAACATCTAATTATATATTTAATTAGTTATACTCTAGCTTTCTGCTTGAAGTTTAACAATATCGCATTTCGTTTTTTTTTGGAAAATTTATGCACAAAGCCAAAACAACGATCAAGTTTCTCGATAGTAAATAATTTACATGCATACCGTGCTCGTATATTAAAGGAAATTAAATTCTTACTGTAAATCCAATTCCAACCGTTGCTGAGAAATTTCCTGGTTGGAATTTACCAGTATCGAACTTTACTAACAAAGAAGTCTTTCCGACACCGCTGTCACCAAGTAGTATTGTCTAAAAGTACAAAGCACGTCAATAGTTTAATTTAAAATCATATGAGATATGAAAATAGATATTTCGTTTTTAATTTTATTAATTTTAGGTTACCTTATGAACAGTTTGATTTGTATCTTCTATAATATCGCTTTCGCAAAGCTTAAGCACTTCGGCAGGTGGTTTATAATCACGATAACCCGTTGGTGAGGGTACTGTTCTACTTTGTGCATTTTGAGTAATTTGTAAGTTTGAATGTGCAATAGTATCTTCTAAACTCTCAAAAACATCATCATCCATACTGTCTTCTGTGGTCATTTTCTACATGAAGAGAAACTGTCGCTAAATTTAAAATCAATAGCTCTTTCAACGGAATTATTTTTAATATATTTATTAAAGCTAATTATACCCATTACTCTGTGGATGATAAACTATAAAAATAGCTTTGCAGCTATATATTTTTCTATTTAGTTGTTATTCTTACCAAAATTCTTTCTTTGTTCCAATCCTAATAATGCTCGAAATGAAACCATATGAATCTTTAGCTTCTTCTTTTATCTTATATTAAATTTGTAATTATTTTATTTTTATTGTCTCACTGTTCCCACCGCTACCACCATATTATATTTATGACATGCGCCACACACTTAAATCACCTAACACTATCATTACCAGTTTAATTTTAATAACAAATCATAAATATCGAACCTATTTGGTAAAATAAGGGTCGCGAAAGCTTCAGGTGTCTGCCATATTGGTCCTACCCCACAAATACGGTACAGAATCTCGCACAACAGAACAGGATCAATGAAAACCCACACCCTCCTTTATCAAAAGCATTCACGAACGATAAGGTTTAATAATATACACTTTTCGTTCTAAATATAGATATAACGATCTAATTTATTTTTTTACAAATGTATGAATAGTAGATTTAAATATTAATAATGGTGTTTGCTTATTTACATTCATTTAAATCATTATTGTCACGTTCTCGGAATTTATTAAATTCATTCACAAATTTAATTAATTCACAAACTAAATTATTTTACTCAAAATGTGTTTAGTTACTGTCTTTGTTAGATGATAGCATGATTTAACTTTAAGGTAAATTTGTGTGACCTACATTTTCATTATGTATCAGAAAACGGCTTTCAAAATCAATTAAGGATTTAAATAGAACAGCAATAAGACATGATATTCAGCATTAATAACTGTAAACATAGATGAAATTAATTATTTTCTGAAAAATTGTTTCAAGAATACTTTGTAACGGTATTGGTTTTCTTTTGGTTTAATTTTGAGACTTCAAAGAGCGCTTGAAAATCTTTTGTGAATTTTGAATGTGAGATTACGAGGTTATTGAACATCAAAGAAATACTTCTAATAGGTATGTTCAATAAATTGAAACCTATTAATTAAAAAAAAATTTGATTTTGCATCGAGTCTTTGAAGTTGTACTTTATGCGTTATAAATAACTTATATACTTACAATGATATTAGTTTGCATGTATTGGAAGATACTTTTGTATATTAACTTACATTATCAATTCGTTTAGTATTATCGAGAGTAGGATAATTGTATTATGTATGTAATTACATAAAAATTAATTTGAAACCAATTACGTTGTTGTTCTTCTTTCTGTTTTACGGAAAGTGTTTTATTAATCTATTTTATTTTGTACTAGCATTAAAGCACCCCAGTAGAAGGTTTGTTTTCGAACCGTGAACTGGATTTTCTGTTCCTAGGCCTACTAGTTAGTAATGAGATTGTCATTGTGACATAACTTGGATATGTCAACAAAGTGAAATGTGAAAACTTAAATATTTCAACAATTGTGCTAGTAGTGAATAAAATAGTATATAAATTATGGCAAAGAAGACTTTATTTCCCTCACTTCTTTACAACTGGGCTAAAATTGTGTTCTCTACGTGGGTATGTTATACTATTTTTGTGATTATACTTCAAACAGTAATGTATGATTAACTTTGTCACGTAGATATTTGTTTTAAAAATTAATATGACTATAGTCTGTCCAAACCTCCAAATTCAGTACGGGTTCTTATGGAGTAACTCTCTCTTTTACTATCTTTAGTCATTTCGAAATAACGGTATCCTTGTTCTTCCTAGTGACGTTGTCAAACGTAAAATGTAATTTAATAACACATCAATATCAACTCCGTGTACTGTCAAATTTATTGCTTGCTTCTTCGATATTTATGGAACTAAGCTAACTCCGTTTATTAAAAATCGTTCTTCTCAGAACGCCCACATCTCATTCACGCCTCTTATAAGGTATTGATGAATAATTTCTATAATTGTATGATTGAGGTTGTTTTGTAAACTTTTGTATCATATGGAGATGGAAGCTGAATGTGGTCCTGCCAACATAAAACGACATAATAGAAAACACTTCAGCTGTAAGGAGAAATGGTTCATTATAAATGTACTTAATTATTTCTTAGCCACAATGAACGTTAGTGCAGTGGTTACAGAAGCCAGCTAAACTTTATATTGCACAGAGCGTATAGTCGGGCCGGTGAGAGGTGTCTTATGACTCATCTTTTAGTAAAGCATGGTTTAAGATTTTAAAAACGTATGCCGTTATTTGTTCATATAGTTAGTAATTTTGAATACCAACAAAACATCGTCAGTGTTTCTAGATTATTTTCAAATTTAAGCCGCGCTGTCAAATTTAAATAAAATTATTGTTCGAATATCTCGGGATTTAGCATCCTAAGGGCCTTAAAAATCCCCATCCACTCGTATAAATAAAGTCGAATTTCGTCTAAGGTCTGTTCGCACTTATTCTGGTATGTAAAGTCCACCGAGTGTAGGTAGTCATATGATAAAAATATATTGTACAACTGTAAACGATTATCAGAACCGAGAACGAATCAACAAAATTCCGTTTTGGGTCTGTTTTACAAATAAATTATATCAATAATTTTCAATAAGGAACGAATTATCTAGCAGTAGGCAGTGCCCGAATGAAGTGCGAAAAGTTTGGTTAATTACGGAGGATCGTTTTTAGCCGACAGATCTCACTGCGTCAAAAGAGTCAAGACTGTAATTTGGTTATCGAATTTGGTAAACGAATGTAAACCTATGCACAGCTACAGAGGTATATGTTAAATATAATAATTCTTTACAATGTTATAAAGTAACTCAGATTCTAATTTTTGCTTTAAATTCAAATATTGGACATCTTATAATTAAAAGTCATCACCTTCACTTTCACTATCATCTTCACTCGACTCTCCGACATTGATTACTAGAGGTTTTACCATTTCCTCAGATCTTTTTTGAACGCCCCACCACTGGCTGATTTTCTTTTTAGCATGTAAAATACACTTTTGGCACAGTTCTCCAGTTACTTGGTTTAATGAATCCTTCCATAGCAATAAAACATTCTCGTCCCTGAAGCTCTGTCTTCCAACGTTTTTGTTGTAATATTGATTACAATTTGCCCATATTAACTCGATAGGGTTGAATTGGCAGTGATACGGAGGTAAACGTAAAATTTGATGTCCCCATTGATGAGCGATTTCATCAATTACATATATTTTTGGTACTTGTAAATCCTTGGCAATTTGTAATAATTCCACTTTCAGCATATAATTCGAATGAGAAGTGTTGTGTTTTCTTCAAAATCGAAGATCTTCTTTCTTCCAACTACCTCAAGGTAATTTTTCTACTAATGTAGAATAATAACTGACATTGTCAAGAATTATCAAACTTTATTTTTCTAAATTTGGTAAAAGCTGTTCTTGAAACCATTTTTGAAATAAATCAGCGTTCATATTATGGTGGTAGTCTGCTGTCTTACTTTTACTGGAAAATATCAATGATGCATTAGGTATAAAACCATCCTTGTTGCTCACTACGATAAAACTAAAATTTTTTCGGTTAAAAATAATTTTAACAAATCGGACTATTTTAATTACCGTTTCCCTTCTCCTAGCGGTTTGTTTTTTGTGCTTTTCAAATCATTAACATGCCACGATTTTCTAACGTTTCCTCGACTAAAAATTCAGGTCCCATCCAAAAAGACAGGATCGTAACTAATTTCACAACTTTTATTAGCAAAATATTTTCGCAAGCATGTTTCTCTAGCACCAGCAATATGAACCTGCTCCATTAAACTCCTTCTTCCATCGTCAACTTTGAATTCAAAACCAATTTTGTGTAACAATTGTTTCAAACTCGTTTTACTGAAGGTAAATATTTTATCTTCTTTAAGTTCAGTTTGGAGTTTTTCGGTAGTAATATGTGAGCCTAAAACTAAACAGTGATTAACTCCATTTTAACAATAATTTCTGAATTATTTACCAGTTGCATGCATGGTGTAAATTTTTCATTTCAAAAAATCTTTCACGTATTGCGACGATTTCCCAGATTCTAAAGTGAGAGCCATTCTTGCCTTTGTCCGAGATTCGATTTTCTCGGAAATGCCGCATGCGAGAGCAGTTCACTGCAAGATAATATTACATAAATATAAATTTAAATAATGAAAATTATTAGCGCACCTGGATAATGGAAGTTGAAGGTAAACTTGGGCCCCCGTTATCGCGTTCCATCTCGAAATAATGCAGTATATTCATTAACATTACTTGAGTTTGGCTTTTCAAAGATTTACCTTTTAATGACATCATTATTTGCTGCAAAATAAATAAATGCATTAAGTCAATTGAAAATACATTTTGCATTATAAACTTACCTGCTAATAGTGAATATTAATAATAATAGTTTTGAAAAAAACTGTTGTTTACAAATGCAATGGAAACTAATACATTACGAAGCGAAAGATAAATTATTATAATTACAAAACACGATGTGATCATACGAAACGAAATACGAAGAATAATTTGAGGTTAAATAGCCAAGAAGACGTCTGACAGCGTCATGCGCTTTGACTTTAGAATCGACATACGTTTTTAAGTCCTGCATTTAAAATATATAGCAGACGGATATGATAACCCGTCTTTCTTTAAGTGGGAACTTCTCACTAAGATAAAGGGAAACAGATGCATTTCACAGTAATAATTATATCCCCATTCTCGAGTCCGCCGTGAGACACCTCTCTCCGGTGCTACTATAGTATCTATGCTATCAAAAAGGAAAACAAAACCGGAGCAGTAGCTAGTCCGAAAAAATGCATGAAACGAAAGGGTACACAACTCAATCATCGTCTTCATGTATATGACCAGAACATACAGTCAATTATTCTACGTAAAGTACACAATTTTTGAATAGTGTCCTTTCTTCCATTAATGGTGATGATGATCTACCTAACTTTAAACGCAGTACACTAGTCAACCTCTTGAAAGATATGGGTTTTGAGTTTCAAAGGATGTAACGCAAGAGTATCGTTGTTGAACGTGGTGACATTACAAGATGAAGGCATAAATACTTAAGATACATCAGAAAGTTCCGAGAAGAAGGTACTTAGTCTTTTTAGTCGATCTCTAATTACGTGTTTATAAAATAATGTCGTATTTCCCATAATTAACAATGTTCACTTTTTAGGTAAATATATTATATACACCAATTAATCGTGGGCTAACGTGGGGCACACTGTTAGTGAGGCATGGTGTGACACCACTATTGAAGGTGATCGGCAGGCATTCGTTCTCAGTACAGGTTTAAAAGCACCAAGTGCTCTTGGACCCCGATCTGTCTTAGTTCATGCGATAATGCTTTTATTCCTGGTGCGGAACTTACTTTCCTCTGTAAAAAGAACACACCCTATGTGCGCAATGAAATGAATGCAGACACTTACGAAAAGTGGTTTATCAATCAACTCATTCCAAATATACCACCAAATTTAATTATCATTATTGACGATATCACAGTAGGAAGGTAGAGAAGATTCCAACAATAGCGTGGCGAAAAGAACAAATTGTAGATTGGCTTAGTAAGAAAGAAATGCCTATTGATGAAAACATGTTAAAGCGAAACCTATTGGCTACTGTTATGGCACAAGAAAGACGTCATGAGGTTCTTCGTTTACCTCCTTACCACTGCGAATCAAACCCAATAGAAATGATGTGGGCACAAGTCAAACTTCACGTTAAAATGAATACCAATACTTTTAAAGTTAAAGACATGGAGGAATTAATAAAATTTGGTTACGAAAAAGTGACGATTGAAAATTGGCAACATTATATGTCATGTAAAGATCGTCAAAGGTAAGATGTGGGTAGCTGATAACTTTCAAGGTGATATTCCACAGTTTATAATCAACATTACAGAATCATCATCCGAAGACCTAGAAATTGATTCGAGCGATTAAACTGTACTGAAAAGCAAAATACGAGGTATTAAATCAAAATAAAATGTTTTACAGCGTCAATCTCGTTATTTAATAGCCACACTTCCTACATTATATTACAATGGAAATAAATGATGAAGCTATAATCAAACTTTAATAAAATTCTTATTTTGTTTATATACTGCAAACTCCTTCCGTAGGCAAAGGATAAAGTTACCATTGGCTCATGCTGTTGCTTGTAGAGCTTCTTTCATAATACCATATACAGGGCAATCTAACACACCATATTGCCATGTAATGTACTCCTACATTATATACGCCTTCTTCGCTTTTCTAAAAAATACAGTTCAGAGATTCGATTTGTATAGATTAAGGGTTGTCTTTTCCGGTATATTCATAAGTACATTGCAGATTTATCTATATTTGTAATGCATTACAAATATTTTGATTAACTTTGAGGTTAGAAATTGTGTCTCTCGTACCGTAGATATAGTATTATTATAACCGTATTGCGGTATTATAGGTGCAGTAATCTATTGGCTTAGTAAGTTTGGCAATCCTGTACTGTTTTTCCATAAGCTCATACTGAATTTGGAAGTTTGTAAACTTCCATTAGTTTCTTTTTCTATGGTTAACTGAATGCTTGAATTAATACCATTTATAAAATCTAAAATCTCATTTAATGTCTCTTCTCCAAATAACAAAAGTATGATCTATAACAAACTACAGGCTTCTCATAGGTAAACCATCAAGTGTTACATTAAATTTATGTCGTACCATCCAGACTGCTTCCTCAGATGCCGTTTTTCATACTAGCTTGTATGTGTAATTGCGAAGAAAACTGTATAACGTGCTTATTGGTAACAGCCACTAGAAACATAAGAACTATTTTGACAAATTGTTCGTAAGCTTATGTACGTGTTTTGTATTATTCTAAGCTATAACTGAAAGCTACCGAATCTTTTAGGAATAACAAACATTTTGGCATGGGTTGAATAATACTTTAATAGTAACAGAGTTTATACTCTTATATCGAAATTACAGCTTAGAAATCCCAAATGCACTAGATGGTAATAACTTGTAACAACCTTTTTTTGTGGTTGTATTAAAAAGTACATTAATTTAAGAATCGTTCATTTATTTGGCGTAATATTAGAAAAGTTTTTAATTATTAATATGTAGAATTCAGAATGGCAACTTAATTTGCATTTCCTAGAACATATCTTTTGGGTGTAATATTACATAAATAGTTATAGTTCCATTTCTTAAAAAATTGGATTTATATTATTGTATCCGCGCAACGCGTGAAGACTTTTAGGAGAGGAATACTCATTTGAGTTATTCTGAAAGCCTTTTTTTAATTCACTTAATACTGAATGTTACAGCAGTAAGCATGATTTTTACCTAATTTTTTTATATTTGGTGCCATCAGATTGTGATGGTAAGTTATTTCCTAATTCATTATATTTAAAACTAAAACATTTATTTGTTTTTTTAGGTACTTCTATTTTACTTATTTTGCACTTAGTTTGCAATTATTTTACTCATATTTTTTTAATGCATACTTTTATATGGCATTTTTATAATAATTATTTTTAATGGCACGTATAAGTCAGTAATTTACTATTCTATTATTTTCTGGTTTAAATGGCAATTTTTACTTGAATTACATTTTACAACGCAAGTTCTACATACTTTTATAAATAAATTTGACGAATTAAACTTCAAAGAAATTCAATAAATTTATGGACACAATATATTAAGGATAAATAAGCAAGATATTGACCTCACCAAGTTCACCATTCCGCTTCATAGTTACCAGTTATAGTTTATGCACAGAACCGTTCAAAGGTAATGTTTTTTATATAATTTTAGAATAGTATAAGACTTCTGATTTTTTTACGTTTTCAATCAGATATTGAATAAACTTAAGTATATCATGTTATTTTATTTTCATTTTGATAAATTGTTTATTATTATTCATTAACCAGGTTTTGTTGTTCCTATATATATATATATATATATATATATATATATATATATATATATATATATATATATAAAGACAACATGGCGCTCGAGATTTTATCATTTTTTCATAATTTTTAGATAACATTTTTTTTTATGAATTAAGTATAAGTGAAAATAATTAAGCTTATGAGAAGCAGGCAGTATTTCAGGTATGTTAATTAAACTCAGTATATTAGAACTCTCCCTATCTCAATTTACCGATTGAGCCGACGGCAGTAGCGATTACTATTTGGTAATTTTTTTATTAATTAAATTTATTCGATCAATTACAAATTGTTTATTACATCATCGCTTTTGTGTTAATGTTATAAGTTGGCCCAGTTTTAGTGTATACACTTGGAGCCGCTTTTAATGTTATAAACAGATAGACAGATAGACAGGTAGACAGATAGACAGATAGACAGATAGACAGATAGACAGATAGACAGATAGACAGATAGACAGATAGACAGATAGACAGATAGACAGATAGACAGATAGACAGATAGACAGATAGACAGATAGACAGATAGACAGATAGACAGATAGACAGATAGACAGATAGACAGATAGACAGATAGACAGATAGACAGATAGACAGATAGACAGATAGACAGATAGACAGATAGACAGATAGACAGATAGACAGATAGACAGATAGACAGATAGACAGATAGACAGATAGACAGATAGACAGATAGACAGATAGACAGATAGACAGATAGACAGATAGACAGATAGACAGATAGACAGATAGACAGATAGACAGATAGACAGATAGACAGATAGACAGATAGACAGATAGACAGATAGACAGATAGACAGATAGACAGATAGACAGATAGACAGATAGACAGATAGACAGATAGACAGATAGACAGATAGACAGATAGACAGATAGACAGATAGACAGATAGACAGATAGACAGATAGACAGATAGACAGATAGACAGATAGACAGATAGACAGATAGACAGATAGACAGATAGACAGATAGACAGATAGACAGATAGACAGATAGACAGATAGACAGATAGACAGATAGACAGGTATACAGATAGACAGACAGACAGACATCACACATTGGATATGCCCCAATAGATATATCACTATAGTGATGGCAGCCATCTGACAATCTGTTACAAGAGCATCTCCGATGGGCACCACACTGCACATATGCTCAGTTACTTGCACCACGTCCTCAAAAATGTAATGAAACGGAACCGAAAAGTACCTTTTGCACTTGTGCTAAATCAAATTGTTTTATTCCTAAAGAGAATCATATTTCTTAATAATACAATTGTACATGTCTTTGTTTATACGGGAAATAAATATACTAATATATCGTTTTTTTTTTTTGGTTTCTAGAGTGTGTATCAGCTAAGCGTAAAGTAAAGTGAAAATGTAGAACCTTGGAATTGTGGTGTGTTTCAAAAGTCTCATATAGAGAAAATGCACTGCACCTATTTTTGTTTAGATTTACCTGACGACCTTACGGATACCTGACGTCACACTAACGGAGCTAACTTGAAAGAAAATGGTGATATCAAAAGCTTGCATAGAATATAGTTAATTTCTAGCTTTAAAATGTTTGATTATATTTTTGCATCTGTGAATTAAGCATCTGTTGCAGAAATATTTGATAAAATCAAAAACTGCTCCTAATAAATTCCCCCTTTCTGTCGCTGGATTTCCCCGACAATCTAATCAGCTCAGGAGAAATGAGAGCAAGCATTATACAAAATTTTAAGTACGTCCGTGTTGTCGTTCTGCAGTTATTTTGGATCTTGACATATATCCAAACACACGCGCGTAGGTACTCACGTGTGCACGCACACGTCTAGCCCAATTTTTTCAGGTAATGTTCCTTTTCAATAATTCAATAAAATCAATTTCACTAGTTTCTACGTTTTTAATAACAAATGATATGTCATTTTGGGTTTCATCATCTTTCACAATAAAAAAGGAACGTAAGTCTTGTACATGACTAGCTATTTCCAATATGAAAGTGAAATTTTCTAGTTAACTTATAACCATATTAACCTGATAAGATGTGTTGATTTCATTTTTAAAAGTTCTACACTTTCACAAAGAATTTTATATGTTAAGTAAACAAAGTCAGTGCGCAAAATAGCCTGTTTCCTAGGAAATAAAGTGTATGCTAACCCCTTGAGTTATTTGTGTCACTAAATGGGTTTTTCGTGAGAAATAACGAATTTCACATGAAAAATCAATATTCTCTTTAATTATTGATCCTGCTGAAAGGAAACTTCTAAGCTTCAGGGCACAAGCTATCTTATAAGAAAAATTTAGAACAATAGCTCTTTCTGGAAAAAAGTAGTTCAACCAGAAAATTATGCGGCAGGCAGGATAATAAGCGTTCACAACAGTGCATTTGTTTTTATTCTGAAAAATTGCACAACAAATGGTTTATCTATGGACACTCTAATTTCATCGATTTTATCTAATATCTTTAAAAGTAACTAAGAAGATAAAATTGCTGGTAAGGTTGTATTTTGGTTTCATTATGTTGTGGACCTTTGGCACGTTTTGATAGTTCATCAGATTTTATTAATTAGTTCTTAATTGGTATTAACAATTTAAATCTTAACAAAACATACACACCAGAGAAAGAACAACACAGAACTATTAATTTTCCGTATTTAAACATAAAAATTAATATGCCGAACAGGTTTGGGGTTTTCATATCCAGATTCCAGAAAACCTACACATACAAAAATTACACTTCTAGACCCACGCCTTCATAAAGTACATAAGTTAGGTGTAGGTAGATAATTATTATATAGACCAATGTCATTACCATTAAACCAAACAAATTCCAATAAAGAACGATTTATTATAAAACATATCGAACAAACACAGACAAATCAAATTTTGCCCAATGTTTGCTAGTAAATAACATCTAGTAGCTTTACTAAACGTGAGAAGTAGAATGGAGGCACCATCCCTTCTACTTTTTTGTGACGTTACAAGGCCTCCCACTCGGGGGGGGGGGCGGGGGGGGGGGGCGGAGCTGACCTTGGGATGACCTTGGAGTTGACCTTGGGGTAGCCAGATTCAGAACCAAATCTAGTTTAGCCAAGTTCAGAACCTAACCTACTCGACGGGAAATTTGAATTTGTATTCTAATAAGGAGGACCGAATGATAACTTGTAAGACAGGTGTAGGAACTTGTATTAGGGTCTGCACCCCCTTGCCGTGACCCCCTTGAGGGTACTCAATATGATGTCGATCTCTTTTTAATCGATTTTCTTCTACACTTATTTTGTTGGTGCATAAAAAGTGTACTATGTTACAACAATTTTCACGTTGGAAATGTGTCTTTTTACATTCCCGTATACTATATGAAGGGAAGGTATTGCGATCATGAAAAAACTCGACCCCGCCATTTTGACGAAACTTCACGTCTTGAGGGTCCCTCAATCCATTTTGACCATTTTTGACATGCCGTCTCTGTGTCTATGTATGTGTGTCTGTGTCTGTGTCCGCCATTTACAATTTGCAGCAATGTTGAACATAATTTCACATTTTTTTACAATCCCGTAATATGAACTTCTAATTTTAACAAGATGCTTGAGTATGACTTTAAATTATGTGTTAAATTACCACACCACTATAATTTAACATATGTAGATGAAATTAAAATTAAAATTTTTATTAAACGTCCTACTTTGTGTTCTCACTGTAAAATAACACTTACTTTATTAATAAACCTATTTCTTTATTAAATTTCACTCGATCTTTAATTAATGTCATGTTTCAATTTCAAATTAAAGTTATTTCACAACTTTACATTTAAATCATAATTTGATTAAATTTTGTTAATTTCGCGCTTTGATCATGACATTTTTCACTGTTAGCCTTTGACAGTTAGAGGGTGTGTTGATTTGTTATCTTCAGGGCAGTTTAACTAAAATTGTATTCCATTGTATTGTATTATCCGTTTATCAAACTGTCATATTAATAGCAGGTTTATGTTTGCGTTTTCAATTTTCATATTTCATAAAATTGTTTCAATATCTTAAACATTTCTAAAAGATTTTATTACTACTGAGGAGGATAACAGTAAGTGTTATCGAAATGTTTAGATTTGTATAAACATACATGCAAAAATACACAATTCGAAACCCAAAAAGGTATTTTAAATATACGTAATAATGGTGAAAGTTTACATTTTCTTATTACAGATTTGTAACATTAAGCTTTTGGTTAAACGTTTACTTATGGAAAAATCTATGTTGGTCAAAACATTTAAAATTGAACTGAGACCGGGTATGTCATTTTTGAGGTGCGTGTGTGTACGTGCGTGCGTGTGCGTGTGTGTGTGGTGCGTGTGGGCCTGCGCATGTGTGCGTGTGTGCGATGTGCGTGCGTTCGTGTGTGCATGTGTGCATGTGAGCATGTGTGCGTGTGCACGTATGTGCGTATGCGCGTGTGTACGTGTGTGCGTGTTTGGGTTTGTGCGTGTGTGCATATGTGCATGTGTGTAGTTGAAAATTAAAACTACATTGAAGTCTGACGTACGTGTTTAATGCCTGAATGTCTAGACCCTAGTAGTTTTTGGTGGTGTGGGAGTTGGGGATTAAGGTTAACGACGGGAATTTAATAAAATTAGTAATAATTTTTAATTACATATTTATCTTTGAACTTATTCGTTCATAACAAAACTTATAATAAAATTAACATTAGTCAAGTTGCTTTGGTATGTGTGAATCCTTACAATATTGCAGGCTCACATTCCATTAATATAGTAATTTGATTATAATCTCATTATATTTAGAATTTACATCAGTTCTACATACATAAAGACAAAATTTACATTGGTTGGGGCTTGAATCTCGATAGCGCAGTTGGTTATCGCGGTACTCTAGCAAAGTACAGGTCGTAGGTTCAAATCCGACTCGAGGTACACTTTTTTTTTATGTATTTAATAAAATTAATAATTATTTTTAATTACATATTTACCTTTGAACTTATTCGTTCATAACAAAACTTATAATAAAATTGAAATTAGTCAAGTTGCTCTCATATGTGTGAATCCTTGCGATATTGCAGGCTCACATTCCATTAATATAGTAATTTGATTGTAATCTCATTATATTTAGAATTTACATCAGTTCTACATATATAAAGACAAAATTTACATCGGTTGGGGCTTGAATCTCTATAGCACAGTTGATTAGCGCGGTACTCTAGCAAAGTACAGGTCGAAGGTTCAAATCCTACTCGAGGTAAACTTTTATTTTTTTTATGTATTTAATAAAATTAATAATTATTTTTAATGACATACTTGCCTTTGAACTTATTCGTTCATAAAAAAATTTATAATAAAATTAACATTAGTCAAGTTTAATAATAATTTTTATTCATAATATTGTTTTCCAGATTTTTAGCCACTGGAGATTCGTATAGGACGATCCCTTTCAGTTACGGGCTAGGCCCTTCCACAATACAAAGTATTGTACTTGAAGTTTGCGCAGCTATCAATGAAAGTTTAACGGCGGAATATATTCCAACTCGTTCTCGAGAAAAATGGCTACAAATAGCGGATGAAACATTGACTATGTGGAATTTTCCGAATTGCTTAGGAACCTTAGATGACTACCATATCATACTAGAAGCTCCAGCGAATAGTGACTCTTTATATTTTAATTATAAAAATACGTTTTCGATTGTACTTTTAGCCTCGGTTGACGCCAAATACAAATTCGTTGCAGTTGACCTAGGATCTTATGATAAAAATAGTGATGGTGGAATTTTTGCAAACTCTACACTAGGGAAACGCTTGGAAAATGGAACCTGAGCGTCCCCGAAGATTCTGCACTGCCAGAAACAAATATAACAGCTCCGTACGTCATGTTGGGCGATGAAGCGTTCCCACTAAAACCATATTTAATGCGGCCATATCCAGGATCCACAACTACAGGGGATATTGAGAAAAGAATATTCAACTATCGACTATGTAGGGGAAGAAGACTAGTTGAATGTGCTTTTGATATTTTAGCACAAACTTTTCGGGTCTATTTTAGAAGACTTAAAGCTGATCCTCAAAATGCAACTAGAATTGTTTTGACAACGTGCATTCTGCATAACATCAGAAGCACTCGAAGTGCCAACATAGAAAATAATCCTGAGTGTACCAATACAAATCATGTGCAGCATCTGAGAAGACAAGGTGGAAATGCACAGCCAGAAGCCTTTCGAACAAAGGAAATTTTTAAAAATTATTTTAATTCTCGTGAAGGTTCGGTGTCCTGGCAACTAAATCGTATTATGTAATGGAAATTGTGTTATAATACAGAAACATTATTTTATTATAAATAAATGCATTTTATTTATGAAATTCATTTACCAGATATATAAAGTGCTTTTTCTATTTCATCCCACATTTTTTTTAAACTGATTATCGCTACAGGGGTGAGTCTAAATCATATAGACCTGGATTACTCCTCACTAGTTCAACTAGTATTTCATCTGAAAATTCGTAATAAAAATTGTGTCACTAAAAATTCAATAATTAGTAAGTCTAGCATTTTACGTTTGTATTTGGTTACTTTTGATTTTATCTGTCTCTGGGTGGGAACTAGCAATAAAAAATAAAGCGTACAGGTGTCCACGTAGGAGCTTATAAATTCATATCTTAGGAACTAACAGTAGATTTTTTCTTTAAATAAAATGTTTACACTTTTGTTCTGCTCACCCTGTATAATATCGGCTATTTTTTTATATGTTATTTTCATTTACAGAAATTTCTGTTAAATAAATATTTTGGAATAAAATCATTTTAAAATTTTTTTCTAATTCAGCAACGGGTACAATTTAGATAGATAGCAGCACAATTAAGTACAAGCCGTAAACAATAATGGTTTAAAGAAATAATATTCCGGTGAACACCTACTGTAAAACAATGAAATTATTGATAATAAATCATTTCCTTTTTCAAAGGATAACAATTTTTCTTTCGCCATTGTACAATTTATTATTCACTGGGTGGTTAGTACAAAACGATATATCGGAGTTGAGTGGGATCGAAAACGTATTCACACCATTGTTACAGGCCCTGACAAGTCCGATCTCGCTCCGATATAATATTCTTTGAGATGATTGGTATCGGAGCAGCATGGGCCGAATTCGTGCGAGGTATGGTTTCACCTTATACTTATCACCTGCAGCGTTGTTTTATTACTTCTAATGTAGTTATTTATAGTAGTATTCTTGTATCGTCACAGCAGACAATTGTGTCAATATTTACAAACAAATAAAGTACATATTAAGTATTAACAGAAATACTAAACGGGAGATAAACATACCAGCTTACACGTGTTGAAAACCGTATCGGTAAACATTGAATTGTTGACAAATAACTATTAATCATGAGTCAGATCGTAATTTAAATAGTAATTAAATAAAATGGCGTTAATGTGGTGTTCAAGATTGTTTACTTTCATGCATTTATTAAAATTGAATAACAATAAACTATTGCCACAATAAACGGGTTCATTGCATAATTAGGTAATATTGATTTACCTAATTCGTGCATATAAAACACACGTGGAAACTGGCGTAACATAGAATACCATTTTCATTATGACCGATAGAATCAAAATTTTAAATTTTTTTCCAAGTTCTGTAGGCATGCATATAGTCCATTAAGTTGCTCAACAGTTTAACATGTACCAATGAATTGGGAAAAATAGAATCGAAATAATGGTAATTCTTGGCTCTTACTAAAATGTATACCCTTTATGGAATATACATTGTATATAAAATGGAATAGTGTGTCGTTTATGGAATATATACTATATAAAATACGAAATAATGTGGAATAATAAGAAAATGTATTATCTGAAGTCTTTATTACTTCAGCTTGATCAAACTAACAAATTTTGCAATAAAAAACTGTATTTCCGAACAAATGTCAGAATGCTTTTAATGTGCAACATCATTATCGTGATTATCTAGCGCTTCAACAGTCACCATATCATCATCAGAGAAATCGTTTAATTCTACAGGAGAAATGGATGGCTCATCAGATGATGAAGAATCTTTTTTGGCTCGTTTACCCCTCTTCGGCCAGGTTCATTTCCTGTTTTACTTTCTTCATCACAGCCTTTTTTTGTTTTTCCAACTTTCTTTCTTATGTACTCAGAGACTTCTAATTCCTTAATATAAGAAGAAGATGTAACCACTTAAGATCTGGACGGATTTCTACAGCCCTCCGGTTTGAAATTCTTTCATGGCATTGACACCTGACTGAATTTTCAGATAGGTTTTACCGAACAGTTCTGCAATATCAAACTGAGTGATAGTCTGGAATTGGTTCCGATAAATACTCTCATTTCCTCACTATAATGAGTTTTCAAGCGCTCCATGACAGACTTATCCAAAGCGTGGAGCTTGTGTGTTGCGTGAAGGAGTAGACTTGTTATAGTTACATGATTCTGTTTAGCTATCTTCCAAAATTCTAAATTCCTAGTATGAATAGTGTGACCGTCTAATATCAAGGATATCGGGCCCTCTTCACTTGATTTAACTTTTGTTAAAAAGTGTTGAAACTATCTATGAAAAGAGATGTTTGAATGCACCATGATGGGTGACATTTGAACAGCACACCAGGTGGTGCACTCTTTTCCAGCTAAACATTCCAATTTTTCCTAGGAAAGATCATCTATGGTGGTACAAATGTATTACCATCACTCATACACAATACGATTGTGACCAGAGACCCACGTTCAGCTGACATCATGACTCTCATCTGCCGTTCACCTTCAGTAAATTATCTTCATCGACGTTGAACACTCGGCCGAGTACTTATGTTTTGTAAATTTTGTTTTAAGCAGGTCAAGAATTCTTGTTGGTAAACCCGATGGCTCTGGCATGAGAAGTGCCAGAATGTTTTCTGATAGTTAGATTGGGGTAGTGCTAGAGGAAATGCTCAAGCCACCTTTTACCAGCTTGCTGCAGTTGCTTCAAAAAGTTGTTCCCAATATTATTGGCAACTGCGGTATGCCATTTTACAAGCATCTCGCCTAGTAAGCCCAAAGAAACGATTATCAAGATCAAAAATGTACTCAACGAGTGCGCTTTCTAAGTGACGTGGCAGAATAGGTTTCCTGCCTAGTTTTGTATCTATCCTAGGATAATTCTGATCTCTACTCAACCTGAAAAGTGTTTTAGTGGAACTTGAAAATGTGTTGAAGCTTTTAAACAGCCCATTTCGTTCGTTCCCCTAAAATGAAAATAATAATACCTATATCAAAAGAATTCTAATTGTTTGAGTAATTTCCAGTACATGAATTACAATATTCTTAATAATAATAATAATAGTAATAATAATAATAACGATAATAATAATAATAATAATAATAATAATAATAATAATAATAATAATAATAAGATAGCAGAAAAAAATTATCTTATTGATGTGGCCATTCCAAATTCAAATAATATGCAAACCACAATTGCAAGGAAAATTAATAAATACACTGATCTTGCGCACGAAATTAAACAGCAGTGGCATATAGAATGCGTTACAGTGATATCAATCGTTATTTCACCCACGGGTATAATATATAAGTCTTTAAGTGGTTACCTGAAAATGTTAGATCTGCGCATTCATTTAATAATTATGTTACAAAAATCAGTAATTCTAAATACTTGTAACATTGTTAGAAAATTCTTAAACTTAAATTAATTGCTAACTATTCAATATTGTTAAAATTAATACGTCTAGTTTATAATTATTTATTTTACTACTTAAAACTGAAAATAAAACAACAGAGCCCAACCCCTTGGTTCACTACCCGGGAGTGTGTGAATTCCAGCAACTTTGCTGAGAATGTCAAATTCTGCATAATAATAATAATAATAATGATAATAATAATAATAATGTTTATTCATCTTCATTGCCTACAATAGTAATGAGATATGTCAAATATCAAACAAAACAATATAAGACAAAAATAAACTGCAAATTACATTAACAAAGTACCAGAATAGTATGGAATACTATTGTAGTATTCCACATTAGCAACAGTGCAAATTTTTAGGTTATAGTTGCACCTTGTACAAAAGTGCAATTCAAAATGAATAACCTATTTAGTCAGTCCATGGGAAATTGTTCCACATAACACACCTGGAATGAAACATGTTTAAGAGGTCTTAAATTCAGTAATACTTACCTGATTAATAAATTTCCTGAGCCACTACAACAAGTAAAGTATTTTAGGTCAAGTAACAATTACAAACGGGCCACCATATTTAGGGAGCAGTTTTTTACTCTTGCCCTGATTGCACATTGCACCATCATCTGTTGCCCAACCGTGAACGTTCTTACAGCACAGCCATGTGCATTGAATCTACGTTTTTTGTCATTCTGCTTTTCGTTCACAGAACTTTGAACTTCATCTCTGGTTACCTGAAGATCGTCGTCATGGAACGAGTCCAGAACTACATGCGTACCCAAAAGGCAATTCGTAAGGGGACTTTCCCGTAGATGAATTCTTCGTAGAATTCAACCCCCACCGTACTTTGGACACTCTTAGATCCCATTTTTCGTCATTCTCCATTATGCGGAAAGGCATGATAGAATTATACTGTTATATCGTTCAACCTATCCGTTGGCACGCGGGGTTATTGTTGCATTCAGCACGTGCTAATGTCCAGATCCTTGCAATACTCCTCAAACTGTTTGTTCGTATAGCAACTACCTCGGTCTGTAATAATTATTTGTGGAGCACCGAAGTTTTCAACTACGCTATTCAAAAAGGTTATTAGAGGTCGCACTCGTGTCGAGGGTACTGCTTTCATGACCACGAATTTAGTAAAATCGTCTACAATGACGATAAGATATGGGTTCTTCCGTTTCGACTGGACAAATGGGCCCAAATGGTCGATGTGTTATGTGTCAATGGAAAGCTATTCTTCTCAATTCTTGTTGTATAGACATGGAAGACAATGTGATATGAATTTATTAACGTATCGCCTCATTTCCGGAAACCAATACAGCCTTGACATGGCTGAGAGTGTTTTCGCAGAGGACATGTGGCCAATACGGTAAATGAAGTCAAGGACTAGCTGCCTTCGCGCTGCTTTAGGAACTACTCACTTCTTGTCATTAGGGGTGTTCTTGTACAACCTTTTATTGTGAAATCCATAATCCTTGTGGATGTCGTGCTTCTGATTCTTCCTCGATACCTTTGACAACGTGCCGATCAAGTACTTGCATCTCTCATCTGGGCACTTATGATCCAAACTTTCTGATTAATGTTATACTTAATAACTTGTACTTCCTCTGATTGCATTTGAATAGGCTTTCTACTCCGGGCATCTGCATACGTCATCTTCTGACCAGGGCGACACTTAACTTTAAAGGTATACTCCTGAATACTTAAACACCGTCTACCGATTCTGGGTATTAAGTCTCTTTTAGGCAGTGTTGTCCGAATCGCATTGCCATCAGAGACACCTTCCAACTGAACGGCGATCAAACAGACACTGAAGTGTTTCAGCGAATCTACGACAGCAATCCCCTTCAATTCATAAGAATGGTATCGTTCCTCTGTCTTGGTTGTTTATCTGGAATAGTACATAACAAGTTTCGGTTCGTTACTTTGTTCTTGCATGAGAATAACACCGGTTCCCCATTTTGATGCATTCGTATACACCTCTATATGAGAACTGGGATCGTAGATTGCGAGTAATCGTCTCTATACAAATCTTTCTTTCAGGGTTTCAAAAGCTATACTTTGTTCGTCACTTTACGTATTTGACATTCTTCTTCGTTAAAATCATCAAAGGTCTCGCAATTTCGGCAAAATTCAGTATGTACTTGCGAAAATATCTAGTTAAATCAAGAAATTGACGGATTCTACCAACGATTCACAGAATACTGAAAAATATGAATACTCCCCCTATAAGTACAAACATGTTCAAACATTACTCCCGGGAGATCCTCAAAGATGAATGGTTTTTTGCTCTTGGTATATTAACTATTGTCAACAACAATAGTCAATAATTATAGAAATATTCTATGGAGTGATGAGTCAAACTTTTCTAATTGTGGAATGTTTAACAGAACACAACCATCATTACTGGTCAAGAGAAAACCCTTTTCAAACCCATCCTAAAGCTCCTCAGATTCGATTTAGTTTTCACGTTTGGTGCGGGATAATTTCATCTATAATTATCGCATCTCTTATTTATGAAGGTTCTCTCACCGGTGAAACACATGTGGAATTTATGCAAGTGAATTTGGACAATTTTTTAGATGAAATAGATCTTGTAAGCAGACAAAATGTCATTTTTCAGCAGGATGGAGCACCTGCTCACAACTATCGAGCAACTAGTCATCTTCTGAATAATCTTTTTAATGACAGGTGAATTGGAACGATTTCATGGTCTCCAAGATCACCTGATTAGACCCCACTCGATTTCTTCTTGTGGCGTTATTTGAAAAATCACGTTCATTTAAGAATTTTCTCAAATAGATGGCAGGGCTGTTTTGAAAAGTGTAAAAGATGTGCATAAACGAGTTGGAATGAAGTGGAATTTTTGAACATCTTCTCAAATAGAGCGGTAGAGCTAGAACCTAGAATAAAATTTTGTTTGATAATCAAATTAATGGTTTTCAGTATTTCTTTAATTTAATTTTTTTTATATCCTCATAACCTTGCAAAAAGTTTGTAATAACCATTTCTATTCCAAATTTCATGGAGATCCTTAAAAAAAATATACGTGGTGTTCTATTTAAAAAAAATGTTATTTTGCTTAAAAACTCAAAAATGCGATGAATAATTGTTTTTTATTAATTTCACCATCAATGGCGCGCACTTGATTTGGATCACCTTGTATATAATTAATATTGTGGTCATAAGATGCCTGATGGATATTAATACACCTTTGTTTTATATTTGTGACTGATATGAATATTATGCGGACATATGGATATTCTGGATACCGATAAATGCTAATCATCATATATCTAGTGGACGGTATTGTATTGGGAAATAGTGGAACAAAGATTTTTACCTTTTTTATCGATAGAAAAACAAAACCTAACGAAATATAGTTTTTATGATTAAGTACGAGTCAAAAATAAACTTAATTTGTGAATTCTAAAACTTTTCGAACTGATGGATAATAAGCACGACGGATATTTTGCAACTATAAACTTTATTTGGTCATGCATCAATTGTTTGCAAAATTAGGGATCACGGTATAGGTTATTCAGAGAGTGTAATAGTCTGGTAGTCCACTCCTACCCAAAAACTTGAAGTGCATATAATCAAGCAATGTTACATATGACATGTATTAAATCGAAAAACCCTTTCTTGAGGAGATGAGGAAGTGAGTAGAAAAACAAGAGACATGATACACAATTTGCTTGCTACAACTCTACATCAAATAAGAGCTGGTCAGAAAATAAATTTTACTACTTCGTTAAATAATCCACGCTGGAATTAAAAAAAAACAAATTGGCAAAGCTATAGAAAACAAATTGATAGTAATATTCATTGGGTACCTCCCACTGTTAGCAACTACTCTAGCTTTGTGGGTATAATCAAAGGAGCAGCTAGAAAAACAATTCCAAGAGGCCACCGCAGTGAAAACATACCAGACTGGTCAAACAATACGGAATATTTATACAAAGAATATCTTCAAAATCCACAAGCGACAACATCGGATGCTTCACTTGCATCATTAAATAATACTAGAAAAGAAAAATGGAATTTCATTAATGCAAGATATGGATTATGTACATTCCAGCCGAAAGAGTTGGAGCGTACTTTTAGGAGCTGCCAGAGAACCTATAAAGGCTTGACCGAAAGTGAATCCAAATCAAGTATCTAGTCTATTAAAGCGTATTTCAAACATGGTAAAAATCAGTAAAAAGGATAAAAATAAAATGAAACGTGACCGCACCCATCCTTAATCCCACCATACATATACAGTGAGTCCCAGAAGTTATGTCTAAATTCATTTAAAGTTCAAGGGTCTAGTTTTTGGAGAAACGCTCGGACACGTCGATTTTTATTTTTGACTGCGTTTTTTTAGTGGTAAAATTTTGTATATAGGGTGGCCCAAAAATTAGTTCGACCACCAACCTGATTTTGTCAAATGGAAACACCTCTTTTTATTTCATTTTCTGAATCTGCTTTGAATTCTGAGTGAATCTCATGTACCATATCATATACCTATAGTCAACATATCTCGAGATATTTACGAATAAAAATAGATATTGTCTGTATAAAACTATGAAGAACACCCAAGGTGATCCATAAGCAATAGGTACATGTTTTCTTTCTGTGGGGTTATCTCAAATCAAAAGTATATGTTGACAGGTCAAACAATCTGGAGTATTGAAAGAGAAAATCAGAAAAGAAGTGCGTGCCATAACTCCAGAAGTGGTTGAAAACGTGCAAAGAGGGTTTATTCAACGTCTTGGCTATTGTCAAGTCGCAAATGGTGCACATTTTGAACATTTGATTTGATTTGTTGTGTTTTTGAATAAATTATTCCTTTTGACAGAAAAAAAGGCCGACTTCCTTGATATGATCTTAATTGTTGACATGTTCAATTGCAAATTCCTCGAGATCTGTTGACTTTAGCTGTAGGACATGGTACATGAGATTTACTCAGAATTCAAAACAGATTCAGAAAATGAAATAAAAAACAGGTGTTTACATTTGATAAAATCAAGTTTGTTTTTACCACTAAAATCACAGCAGTCAAAAATTAAAATCGACGTGTCCGAGCGTTTCTCCAAAAACTAGACCCTTGAACTTCAAATGAATTTAGGCATAACTTCTGGTACTCACTGTATACGTATTGTACGTCTGTATGCTGGCGATCCATGACTGTGGCTGAAGGAGCTTGGAAAGCTCAAACAGCGAAAACAGTGAAATATGTGACCTTTTCTTTCCTCCTTAATTAAACTAATTGATAACATGCTAAGTGACAGAAAATTTAAAGTCTTTATTGGTGAAGATAGTAGTAAATTTAAAACTTTAGGTAATGGATTACCTCAAGGAAGTGTGTTGGCACCAATTTTGTTTAACTTATACATGTTTGGTTTTCCGTTAACACGATCAAGAAAAGTTATATATGCTGATGTATCGCACTGACTTTTCAAAGTCAAAATTATGATAGCATTGAGTGTAACCTAGAGTTAAATGAATATTTTAAGAAATGGCGCTTATTTCTTAGTCCTATAAAAACAGAAGTGAGTTGTTTCCATCTAAATAATAAGGAGAAGTATCAGAAATTTAATGTTATGTTTAATGAGACTATATTAAATCATAACTTATACCTAATTTATCTAGGAGTAACTTTAGGCTCGTCGTTAACATACAAAAAAGACATTGAAAAAGTTACACAAAAATTTAAAACAAGGAATAATATTGTAAACTGCCAGGTACTAATTGGGGTGCTAGTGCACGAACATTGTGAACTGTAGGACTTTCGTTGGTATACTCAACAGCTCAATATTGTAGTTCTGTATGGTTAAACATGTTAACAAAATAGATACACAGCTTAACACAACGATGAGGATAATAACAGGGACTATTAAATCAACACCATTACCATGGTTGCCTATTTTCAAATATTGTTCCTCCTGGATATAAGATGACAAATATCTGCTAAAAGAGAGTGGGATAAATATCAGCTCAATCGAGAGATGTTCAATATTAGTAATGATTTGCTCAACTTACCAACTGCAAGGCTCAAATCACGCTATCCCTTATGAAAAAGTAAGTATTTACATCAGCTGTTTATTGCAAATGATGAATGGAAATTGAGCTGGAATACTATAGTTATTCAGAATAAAGAGTTCATATCTAATCCAATAAAAGAGGTATTAGGCTTTGACCTACAAAGAAAAGAATTGTGCATTTTAGACCGTTTAAAAACATATCATGGTCGTTGAAATGGCATGTTTTTAAATGGAATCCCCAAATTGCTCTTATGGAGAGAATACACAAACTGTTAAAACATACTGTGGAAGATTGCCCGATCACAAGATTTTCTTGGGGTTTTATGGCAATTCATGAGGTTACGCCTGATGTGCTTATTTGGTTACAAGCCTCCCACCTCTTTAATATCAAGTGACCTGTTGGACGTTTTTGACGTGGTTTTCCGTCCATCCATTTTGCAGCAAACGCTAAGTCTGAGAGTTTTCCACGGATATGGATATGAATTTTAATATTAATTTGTTTGAATTTTATATACTAAATTTGATGTTATCCGATACAGTGCGCTCAGAAAGTAACGGATAAATTCATTATTTTCGAAATCGTTAATTCGTGGTCAAAATCCTGCGACACGGCGATTTTTTATTTTGATTCCGGACTTTATGCTGTGTCGCACATGTAGATGGCGCTGCGAACTTTCCGGATATGACGTCAAAGTTCATATTTTTAAATGGCAACCCTGTATGTTCTTCGCGGAAATCGATGCAACTCTTCTCCTGAGTTCAAAAATGCCCTATTTATTGGGATTATTTGAAACAGTATGCGCGATATTAATTATTAAATGTGGCATAATTCGAAAAGTGATGCGGTGAATCCGTGAAGAGTGTAGGCGAATCAGACCCAATACGATTACAAATGTAATCAATGAATTCAGTAATCGTCTTGTATACTGCCAGGTAGAACAGGGAGGGCATTTTGAACATTTACGTTAAATTTTGACTTCCTGTTTATTATGATTTTATGTTTTTGTTTACATTTATTATGTTTAAGTCTGATGTTTATTTTAATAAATGTTGTGTACTGTTTAGTACCCACTACCCAGATTCTTAATTTAACGCAAACATTGACAACACAATAATTAATACCACGCATACTGTTTCAAATATGCCCAATAAATAGGGCATTTTGAACTCAGGAGAAAGAGTTGCATCGATTTCCGCTAAGAACATACAAGGTTCCATTTAAAAACATGAACTTTGACGTCATATCCGGAAAGTGCGCAAAGTCATCTACATGTGCGACACAGCATAAAGTCCGGAATTAAAATAAAAAATCGACATGTCGCAAGATTTTGACCACAAATTAACGATTTCGAAAATAATAAATGTATTCGTTACTTTCTGAGCGCACTATATATCAAAATAATCGGGTCATTTGGTACGTGCAGATTGCGAGACAACCGTTTGACGGATTTCGATGATTTTTTTTTGATATTGAAGCTAATTTTGCGTAGAAAGAAATAACAGAGCCAGAATTTTATTTTAAGGTTTTAATTTTTAATTTTTTATACGACGAATTTATTATGCGTTTTGTTATCATCATTAAATTTAACTTTAATCGCAACATTTTTTTTGTAAAGACATTTTTATATCAAACGAATATATACAATGGGTTCAAAATTGGTCTTGGAAACTGTAAGAGATCGAAAACGGTTAAATGGAGAAAGTTTTAGAGAATTTTGAGCCCACTAAAATACCATTCTGAAATCAGGGCTATCTCAAATGTTTTTCAAAATATTAGAAAAAAACTGAAAATCAACAATTTTTATTTTTAGCTGTATCTCTCTTATTTGAACAGATATAAAAAAATAAATTACATTTTGCCATTGCCACTTTTTATCCTCTATTGATTGGTGACAGAAAAAAATTAGTCCAACGTTTCGTCGATTAGAGACCATCATCAACTTTATTTTTTCATATGGGGCAGAAATTAGCTAATGGTATAAAATCATTCCTTTTTTTATTCTAAATCCAACGATGTGTAACACTTAATGGTAATTCGACGTTTCGACCTTCATTCTTGACATTTTCAAATATTTCTTTTTTTTATGAAACATTTTTGAAAAATGATCTCTAATCGACGAAACGTCGCATTAATTTTTTTCTGTCACCAATCAATAGAGGCAAAGTGGCAAAGTGTAATTTATTTTTTTATATCTGTTCAAATAAAAGAGACATAAGTAGCTAAAAATAAAAATTGTCGATTTTCAGTTTTTTTCGAATATTTTGAAAAATGTCTGAGATAGCCTTGAATTCAGAATGGAATTTTAGTGGGCTCAAAATTCTCTAAAATTTTCTCCATTTAACCGTCTTTCCATCTCTTATAATTTCTAAGATAGCAATACTGCACAGACCAGTTTTGGACCACACTATATATATATATATATATATATATATATATATATATATATATATATATATATATATACATTTACAAATCAGTGTGTGTGTGTGTGTGTGTGTGTGTGTGTGGATGGTGGGTGGGTGGGTGGGTCGGTCTGGCGAGCGGCTGGTTGGGTGGGTGGGTGCGTGCGTGCGTTCGTGCGTGTATTCGTGCGTGCGTGCGTGCGTGTGTGTGTATAGAAATAATCATTTTTAGTGAACGAAGAGAAGTTCAACATAATAATAATTAACTGTATTTATATTAAAATTAACTTGAAAAGAACATACAGTAAAAGAGATATTGCTAAAAATAAAAATTGTCGATTTTCAGTTTTTTTCGAATATTTCGAAAAATATTTGAATTCAGAATGGTATTTTAGTGGGCTAAAATTCTCTAAAACTTTCTCCATTTAACCGTCTTTCTGTGTCTTATAGTTTCCAAGACAGCAATACTGCATAGACCAGTTTTGAACACACTATATATATATATATATATATATATATATATATATATATATATATATATATATATATATATGTGCGTGTTCAAAATGTGCGTGCGTGTGCGTGTGGTCGTGTGCGTGTGCGTGTGCGTGGGTGGGCGTGCGCTTCTGCGTGTGCGTGTGCGTGTGTGTGTGCGTGTGCGTGTGCGTGTGCGTGTGCGTGTGGGTGTGTGCGTGCGTGTGTGCGTGCGTCCGTTCGTCCGTCCGTCCGTGCATCCGTGCGTCCGTGCGTCCGTGCGTGCGTGCGTGCGTGTGTGTGTAGAAATCATTTTTAGTGAACGAAGAGAAGTTCAACATAATAATAATTAACTGGTTTTGTAGTAAAATTAACTTTTAAAGAACATACAGTAAAAGATTGATCGAATGGGACTTGAACCCACGATCTCCACTTTGATAGAGTGGGACTACTTAAACTGTATATACTTCCCTAGTTATTATAATTTTGATATATAATGAAGGATCACAGTCAACTTTTGTGTGTGTGTCATGTGCGAAACCTTAGCGAATTGTGGGCTCACGTGACATACACAAAAGTTGACTGTGATTCTTCATTATACATAAAAATTATAATACATCGTAACTAGGGAAGTACATACAGTTTAAGTTTGAATCGATTGTGACTTGCCACCTCGATAGCTCAGCTGGAAGCGCTCTACTCTAGCAAGGTGGAGGTCAAATCTTTAAAGTTTAATATATATATATATATATATATATATATATATGTGCCAGAAAAAAAAAGAAATGAGTCGTAAACTTTAAAGATTTCGAAAAATATGTAAAATTTATCAGTCATAAATTTAAATCTGAAATATTGTTATTAGTTAATTGAATATCTAACGAATGTGTTTGAAAAGAGGACAAAAAATTTTTTCAAACATAATGTGGCTTGTCATATTGTTGCCTACAAGAAATAATAAAAGCTTTATATGAAAATATGCCACAACTATAGTCATGTACTAAATAATTTCAACATCTTCCTCGTCATTTTCGATGCAGCTCAACCCGTTAAAAAAAGGCAGATGTATTTGAGGTATACATATAAGGAAAAAGAGATTGCACGTTTTGTATTTCTTTTCTGAAAGTTTTAGTGGCTTCGTGTACTTCTTTTCAGCTCAGATAAAGGTGTATGTACAGGCCTGCCGTATTTTACAATGTTGCCTTCTTTGCATTCACCGTGTACGGAGTGTTTGACAAACAACGATTTTGTATTCTCGGATTTAAAATGAAAGGAATATACACTGGAAAAGTTTAAACTTTCTTTGTTGGTAGTGCAGCCAAAATAGGTTTAAAACTAAATAAATCCTCTTGTTTCATAAATGTGACCTCAAAAGGATTTTTGCTATTTGCAGATTTAATGATTTTATGCCAACTTTCTGGAGAGTAAATTTTCCGAGCATACTTGTGCCTCTTTTCTATTAATGCGAAGTCCCTATCTGAAGGTAAATGCGTGTGACCGCTAACACGCATTATTGTTTTAAACCTTTTATCTTTAACTAGCTGTAGCCAAAATGCCATAAATAGCCAATTTTGATTTTGGTCAGGACAGTTATCTGTGAATATAATAAGATCATCCACATTATTTTTACTGTGAAGAAATTTAAAGATTACGGAAGCAACTTCATCTGCTTCACGTATAGCCTAGTGTTCTGTCCATAAGCACATGTAACCTTGGTCAGCCGTGCAGTCGTGTACTCCAAGGTTATAGAGCCACAATTTTCAACAATAAAATTCAGGGCTAGTCGTAAGCTTGCGTATAGGCATTTCCTGCTGTAAATCAAAACTGATCACACATACATTTGATCACTCCGTCTACAATTTCAGCAAATCTTTCATTCCCTTAGCTTTACTTCTGTGTAAATTTATGGAAATTGTTAGCCGTTGCACCTCCACGTCATCTTTGCTTGATCTCACAGTTTCAAGCTTAATATTTGTCTAGTCGTAGGTTTTATACGTGTCAGACTTTGGCAGCTTAAAACCAATAATGAATTCAGCGCAAAATATCTTGTGGTAGGCACTTTCTTTTACAGGGACGATGTTTTGTTGCTGACACCACGGAACGTAGTACTCCTTATACAGGCCTGCAATCGACATATGGTCGATTCTTCCTCGAGAATTTTGAAGCCCATCAATATTCATAAACTCAACCTTGCATATTTTTACATCCTCACCATTAACATTTACAGTGTATTGAGTAGTAAATTGTCTGCTAGATTCTTGACGTTTCGGTTTTTCTTGTAGGACCTTTTCTTTTTTCAACTCGAATACAACCAAGAAGGTAGCTGATTTTGGAGATCATGGGACCCTAAGTCCCAGAATTAAAAAAAAATTATTTCATGGGTATTACTCAGTCTGTTTCTGAAGTTTCTGTGACATCCACAAGGTGAACCCAACTCAACGGCTTTAATAGGTTTCTTGTTTTTTGCTTTTTGCTTTTTTGCCTTGTCCTAAGTTGCGCTTCTTTTTACTCGTTCATACCTATCGTCTCTTCTTTGTCTCCAACGAGACGGTGATGCTTTTCAGGTGTCGTTTCCGTCACTCTTGTTAGTTTAGTAGGTGCAGGTGAAGCATATCCCTGAAATTAAAATAATATTATAGCAATAACATGATAAGCCATATGAAGCCAAGTTAAATTTTTTTTTTGTAAAACATACCGCAAATTAAAAAAAAATACCTAACCTCACTTGTATCTGAAGTTCCTTCATCATCTGATGGCACAAAGTTTTTATCAATCACACTATCATCACTTGACTAATAAAATTCATTAATTCATTAATTCACTAGAACCCGCAGTATCACCTGAAATCGAATTTTTACCGACCGGTAGCCATTTTGCTGTTGTTTATCACGTTTTAAAGTAAAATTTATACGAAGATGCCAAAATACAACTAGTTGATTTTAGGGAGAGACTAGCCATATCACTCCTACTCCTACTGGCTTGTTATATTAATGCATAATGAAATGGAAGGATAATACCGATTTCTGTATTTATGTGGGCTTATCAGTTATCACAATAATCTCTTCATGTATAGAGCTGACGTCCCACGTGATATTCTACAAGGAAAAATATTGCTGTTAACTAACACTAGCGACAAGCTAGAGCAAGCCATAAATGTAAAAAATGACGCTAGTTAACACTTTATGAAAGACTAGTTTCAGAAGCATATAAATTCATAATTCAATTTAATAATGGTTTACTGAATTTTCAGCAATTGTTTTATTTTTTAATATGGGAAAGCATTTTAAACTTCGATATAATTACATTTTTTCTAAGCAAAATTGAATGTAGGTTATCGCATTTAATTTATTAAATAAATATATACATAAATTCAACTGAGAAGGCATCTCATATCTTTACCTCGCTAAGAATAATATTTGACATATTCTAGATTGCCTTGGCTTTAACATAGTACAATTATACTTTAATTTATTCACCAATTCATTTAAATCTTAAAAACTCGTTAATGCGAGATTATATAAACTCGGGTCAAATGCATACCTCTTACCAGTTGATTTTCTTTTCTTAGCGAATGCGTAAGATTGGTTAAACATGGTAAGTGATAATCATGAAATATATACACAGAATATTACTAAAATCTCAATCTGTAGACTACCTACACAGATAAAGGAATTAAAGTAAGTATTAAGAAAATTATTTTATATATTAATATGTCAATTACAGCCGGCTTGTGGTAGATTTCTAAACTTTCATCACGTAACATTTTACGTGGGAAATGCCAAACAGGTGAGAAATATATCTAAAGGTTTAGTAATTAAATTTTAATTTCAATAGGCTGCAAGTTATTTTATTACACGAATGGGATTTCAACCCTTCGTTTATAAAGGGTTAGAGACTGGAAATCGAACACATGCCGCACACGCTGTTAAACAAAATAAGGTATAACATGTATTTTAAAAATTTACCACAACATTGATTATACATTATTACGTATTTTAGATTATATTTATGTTTGTATCGCCGTATGAAGAATCAAATGAAGATATTAATGAACATGTAGTCAAACATGGGGATGGTGTAAAAGATATTAGCTTTGAAGTTGAAGATTTAGAAAATATTCTGTTGGTAATTTACAAGACATCTTTGGCATATACGTGTATTAAAAATTCTAATTGTTAGGTTGCGAAGGAAAGGGAGCCAAAGTTGTCCGAGATGTTTGGGAGGAATCCGATTTTAACGGAGTTGTAAAATTTGCTACTGTTCAAACGGTAGTAGTAATAAAATTATATTTTCAGCTTTTAAATTTCTTTATGTTTCAGTATGGAGATACTACGCATACTTTGATTGATAAAAGTTTATACAGAGGCCACTTCTTACCTGGCTTTGTAATATTGTCAGAAGATCCAGTCAGCAAATTATTGTGAGTAAAGAAAATATTTTAGTGCTTATTTTGATTATAATTTATTATAGACCTGTAACTAACTTAGATTTTATTGATCATATTGTTGGAAATCAACCAGATCTTCAAATGGAATCGGTGGCTAAATGGTACGAAACAGTTTTACAGTTTCACAGATTTTGGTCAGTGGATGATTCACAAATTCATACGGAATATTCTGCTTTAAGATCTATTGTTGTAGCAAATTGGGAAGAAACTATAAAGGTAAGTTTTCTATTTTTTGAGTGATATTGTAAGGTTTGTGTGTTTGTTTATTACTACGTTTGATAAAACCTTAAGAAATGGTCTATTCTGATAAACGTGACGTTTTTTAGATGCCACTCAATGAGCCAGCAAACGGTAAAAAAAAGAGTCAAATACAAGAGTACGTGGATTATTATGGCAGCGGGGGTGTGCAACACATCGCCCTCAATACACAAGATATAATTACTGCTGTAAGTATTTGCCGTATACAATAAAAATTAAAGATTAATGTAACAATCATCAAAATTAATAATTATTGTGATTTAGGTAAAAAATCTTCGAGCTCGTGGAGTCGAATTTTTGAAAGTACCTCATGTTTATTACGATATGATTCGAGAACGACTTAAACAAAGTAGAGTTAAAGTTGCAGAAGAAATGAATAAGTTACAGGTAACAAATAAATACTGGAATTGTTACAATTTATTTTTTTTTTTAGGAATTGAATATTTTAATAGATTATGACGAAGATGGATACTTGCTTCAGATTTTTACCAAAAATTTGCAAGATCGACCAACTGTGTTTTTGGAAGTTATTCAACGGCGAAACTTTAATGTAAATTATACGCTTAAACTGATCCATTTTGAAATTTTTTTTTTAATTTTCAGGGTTTTGGTGCTGGAAACTTTAAAACTTTATTTGAAGCAATTGAATTGGAGCAAGGAAAAGAGGAAATTTGTAATCATTTTTATAAGATTATACAAATAATTTAATCAAAAAACGTCAAGTCTGTTATGTTTAAGGTATATTTTATAACGTATCAATTAAATATGTATTTATCACATTTTCAAATCGCCATAATATTATAAATTTAGTATTAGGTACATTTTATGAAATTAAATATAAATAACTTAAGAATACCGTATCACGATCTACATTATTTATTTTGTTTTTTTATGAACTAAATTCTGGTAATTAATTAAAATTGTTTATTTACTAGTGCACTATTTACGCTTCTCTGTGTCAAGTGTTGCGTGATTTCAATTTGTACATTCGTATGGTGAAGTAATATTAATTAAGTACACTTACAATCAGACCATTTCTAAAATTTTGCAATTATCGAAAAATCAATTTTGAAATAGTTATTGTAAAGAAATATACTGATCCCTTTCATGCATGTGTTTAAATCAACGGGCGGCCCTACATTCGTCCAGAGCGGGTAGCAACTCATAATCTTTCCCTCCTCTTAAATAACTTTTACTTAGTACACAACTAAATTCGACCCGAAGCAAGGGACTATTGCATTCTTAGAAATTACCTTGCAAATGTAATTGATGCTTAGAAAATTAAGCAGGTTTCTACCTAATTGTTTTACAATTTGTTATTTTTTCAAAAATTTTAAATTAGTTGCTAACCGACTATTATTCGAGAATAAAACTTTAATAATTATCCGACCACTATCCGAGAATAATATATTGGTAATTATGCGAAAGTTTCTTAGTGTAAGTGAACGTGGAAAACCAGTGTTAATAGTGGACTCTGTGAAATTTACAAAAGACAAAGAACAAATGGGGAAATATTTTGGCGATATATAGATCGTTATTGTAAGGCGAAACTTTATACTGTGGGCCCAGAAAATCTAATTTCGTGTGGTGAATTGCAACACAATCATGAAAAATGTAAAAAAACTAAACAGACAGATAATAAGTGCTAATGTTAAACGTAAAGCAGTCGATGACATTTGTGAGAAGCCTTCTAAAATAATACATTCAACTTTAAAAGAACATACCGGTCAATTATCTTTTATAATAACAGAACAGACGACCTTACCAAAAACTAGAGCAGCTATTATCCAAACTTTAAAAACAATAACTGTTACGACAATAAAAGAAGAAAACTTCATTATCGACGATATTAAAGAAATTTTATTTTCGTGCTTAAGAAATTTTACTGTGAAAAAGTGAAAAATTATATTAGGATGCCTATAAATGCATCCTATCCAACTGTTGACTGTAAAGGTTAGCATCAATAGTATGCTGATCAGGAACCAACTCAAAGCATAACCTTCCTGTGGAACCTTTCTCGTTTGGGAACCGGCAATACAGGTTACCCAACAGTAAGCCACTGATTTTTTGTACTAGGATTATTGAAGTAAATCCACTTTTCGTTGCAAGTAACGATCCGTTTAAACAAACGTTCATCCCAAGGATTGGAAAGCGGTTGATCACAAACCTGAACTCGCCTTTCTGACATTGCTCGCGTTAAGTCGCGAGGAACTTCTCTACAGCGTCTACTGGCTTTTTCAAGTTGATGCAACATCTCGAAGTTTAGCGTTACTTAACGAGTTGGGCCGACCAGACCTTGTTTCCTCTTGAGACATGTATCTCCGCCAGTAAATTTTCGAAACCAGCGCTGCGCCGTACGAATGTTCACTATTTTTTAAACAGTGGCGGTTGCAGAAACGTTTTGTTTCCAGTAATGACGCAACAGTATCAAAATTTCGTATTTTTTCTCAGCCATGTTGACGTTTATTGCTAGTTAGAAACAAAAGAATATCAGAAGAAAACTAGACGGGGATATTCGCCTGCTTGATTATCTTTTAATACTGCATAGCATTAACATATAAAATGTTTTCTAGATAGGAGCAGAAGGGCTCAATAAGAAACTCTAAAAAAACGACATTTTTTATGGGTCACCATAATATGTTGACGGGACATTTAGCTGCTATGCCGATCACTTTTTACGGTTAAACGTCAAAACAATAGATGCAATTGTTCCTCTTTATTACGAACGGCTAGTCTACCTGGTTTGTTTTGTTGAATTCTATTGTCACGGTAAATTTGTATTTTAGAATAGATTTACGTAAAAGCGTCAATATCTCAAGAAAGGTTCGTCTTATGGGTATGAAACCTATCATAAATTAGTATTCACTTTTCACGGGGAATCGAAATGTGAAAAAATATACAAGGTGTTGCATTTAAAAAATTGAAAAAAATTACATTTCGCGTAAGTTAATCATTCTGTATAGTTTTACATGTTCTCGAAAAATTTCCCAGTTTGTTTGTTAGGAGACTATTATTAATGGTCGGTGGTATAAACAGATTTACAAAATCGTGGTGACAACGCTCGCATCGTGATTCCAAAGTCAGCTCTATTTTGGTACTAAAGTAATGATATTTGTAGACACAAATTTCTATACTTTTATTCTAAATATAACAGTGAATTAAAAAATGTGTGCTCCATTAAAAAAACACCGTTTTGGGTTGGCATATTTTTGTCAATCACCCTGTATATGCCTAAATATTTTTAGAATGTAGGTCCAATGCCGTGTATTACCACACCACCATTGGTTTTGGTATCTCTAATAGTTAGGAGCAATTCTCCGTCCACGCAGTAGACACACACCCTGTATAAAAATGCAAAGTTTGGATGAAACTTCCAGAATTGGTGATCCAGCCGTACGACGACGTAAACTGTGTAAATAAAATACAGGAATACAAAAATGTAGAAATATCGCGGTTTGACTTTTCAATATGTTTCATTTTTACCTTCCAACCCACATATAGGTTATGCAATCGACTTTTTTTGTCACTATCCCTAAATCAACTTATTAGCTCATTATACAACTTTTGGCCAAGTTTCGTCAAGATCGGCCACAATGTTTGGATGTGTGTGTGTGTGTGTGTGTGTGTGTGTGTGTTTGTGTGTGTGTGTGTGTGTGTGTTGCGTGTTGTGTGTGTGTGTGGGGGTGTATGTGGGTGTGGGTGTGGGTGTGTGTGCGCGTGTGCGTGTGCGTCTGTGTGCATGTGCGTGTACGTATGCGCGTGTGCGCGTATGTGCGCGTGAGCGCGTGTGTGCGTGTGTGCATGTGTGCGTGTGTGCGTGTATGCGTCTGCGCGTGTGCGCGTGTTTGCGTGTGTGTGTGTGCGTGTGTGCATGTGTGCGTGTGTGCGTGTGTGCTTGATTGCATGTGGACGTCTGCGCGTGTGGGCGTCTGCGCGTGTGGGCGTGTGCACGTGTTTGCGTGCGTGCGTGTGTGCGTGTGTGCGTGTGTGCGTGTGTGCATGTGTGCGTGTGCGCGTGTGTGCGTGTGTGCGTGTGTGCGTGTGTGCGGTGTGTGTCGTGTGTGCGTGTGTGCGTGTGTGCGTGTGTACGTGTGTGCGTGTGTGCGTGTGTGCGTGTGTGCGTGTGTGCGTGTGTGCGCGTTTGCGTGTCTGCGTGTGTAGGTGCGCGCGTGCGCGTGCGTTCGCGTGTGCGCGTGTGTGCGTGTCTGCGTGTGTTGTGTGTGTTTGTGGGTGTGCCTGTGGGTGTGTGTATGGATGTATGTTAGTATTCACGATAAGTCCAGAACGAAAATACCTACGTACTTAAAATTTTATATTTAAGCTTATTTTCATTTGGCTTAGAGCTGATTAATTTTAAGAGAAATCCAGCGCCGGAGAGGAGAGTTTATTGGGGTCAGTTTTTGGTTTTTATCAAATATATCTAAGACAGCTGCATATTTCAAAGATATAAAAATATCCAGACGTATACCTTACACGTATCGATTAATTATGTTCTATGCAATTTTTTGATAAGACGCATCATTTAGTGGTAAAAAATTCCTAAGGTAGAATGTAGTGTTAGTTCAAATTTTTTCATTATCTGAATTAACGATTAATTTAATAAAAAAGTAGAGCCGTATTTTTTAAAGAAAATTTAATTTTACATAAATTTTCTTTATAACGTTTTTTAATATAAAGCGAAATAAATGTAAAAATTAAATAAATATGATTGAAAATGATGAAGCTGTATTATCGATATTTTTATAGAAGCGGGCGGCTATGGAAGTTATTTATGTCTATGAATGCCTATCTGACATGATGTTTAAACGTCATTCTGACAATAGAGTATTGTACTTGTTTTAACAATGGTGCCTGTTTTCGTAATGAACGTATAAAAAAGAGGTTGCATAGATATTTAAAAAAATTGAAACCAAAATTATTTCATTTCTTAACTTTAATTTTGTAGGTTGGAAGGTCGTGTGGTGTTCCACACCAGATATTTTTATAAACGTTAAAATAAGTAACTGTATTTTTTAATTATTCTAAATATATTATTTTTGTATTATTACAAATCTTTTAATTTAACGTCTTATTTATTTTATCACTGCGTCTATACACTGTAATATTTTAAGTTACGGTTGATATTTTGAAGTTTATTTTTAATGAAATTCACTAGATCATTATATACAAGCACATATTTTGTTCTGTTCGAAATTGTCTCAAATAAAGGCGAAAAATTGACAAAATTTCCGAAAAGATGAGAAAGTACTCTTGAAACCCGAATCGTTCTTTAACATTCAGACTGTTGCTAAAAACGAAAAAAATGAAGAAGTTAAATGATCCTCTTAACCCTTGCATTTAATATAATATAACAAATAAAAAGTTAACAAAGATTAAATTTAAGTATGGGGACGAGTTTAGTTGTTTATTTTTGTCTACCTGCAATATGCGGGGACGAGTTTAGGTGTATTTTTCCAGGTAGCAAATTGACCAAGAGATTAGTGGGACGAGTTTGAGTACGACCATGGCGGGAGCCAATAATGCCCTCGGATGTTCCCACATTGATAAAAGTGCAAAGAAGAAAATTAAGACGTGCTCGGCTTACACCAATGTTCTCTTAATTTCAGTACCATCATGCCACGGAAGACTGGTGCTCAATCAAATAAATTATACAATTAATTTAGATCTTTATAAGCTAGCTAAAACAGTGCAATAGTGTATTTTATGTTAATAACGTGCTGTTAAGCAACCACTTCACTAAGTTTGGCCTTTATGTAAATTGGCGTGGTAAAGAATAGATCTGCAGAAAAGTAGAAGAGATGATCAAGTTAGATTTCACATATAAGAAGACTAATGATTAATCGCATCAAACATAATTCAAATTACAACAATCATAGTAATTTAATTTCAATCACTTGCGTAAATTTGGACCCTGTTAGTGATATTATTCAATATAGTAACTATGGGATCGATGTAGCATTAACACCCAAAAAAGAATCAGATGTGTGCTTCACATGACCTCACAATACGATGTAATTGATAATTTAAACAAGCACAGTAAAACTGAAAGAATTTGATGTGTTTTATAACTAGTGTACTATTTTTTTTGCTACTAAAAAGTTTGTACAGTTGTTTCAAATCATTAAATTGCTAAATTGTTTTATTAAAAAAATCGTAATACTTCGACAAATTTTAGTTATTATTTAAATAATACCTGTAAAGTGTGACGTATTAAACAAAAATGATCACGATCGAAAAAGTTGATCAGAGAAAGTAAATAATCGTAATCACCCAGTATACATTTATTTAGTTCTTAAATTGAAAACGTATAAATATGTGCATAAAAGTACAATTTTTATAAACATATAAATCCACTTGTTACCCATATGTTTCTATTGATGCGGTTATCATTTTTACATTAATCTGTAGTAACTTTCGTTGTTGCGAAAACAGTTGTTTATATAATTCCTAAATGACATAAAATCTACTTAGTATTAAAAAAAAGTAATTAGAATTCTGACATTTTAAAATTTATCAGAACGTGTAAAAGTGCAAAAAAAATTCCGAAAATTTTTGACCTAAGGGCCAAAAAATTTTTTTTCCAAAAATCATCTCAAATGGTCAAAATGTCTTAAAACGTGTAAAAATGCAAAAAAAAATTTGAATATTTTCTAGCAAAGGGTCTAAAAATCGTCTCAAATGGTCAGAAATGAATTAAAACGTGTAAAAATGAAAAAAAAGTTTCGAAAATTTTTGACCAAAGGGCGAAATTTTTTTTTCAAAAATCGTTTCAGATGGCCAGAAATTCCTTAACACGTATAATCAGATAAGATAAAAAAAACCTCGACATTATGCGTCTTGAACCCGAGACGCCGGGACATCAACCAAACGCGCTGCCACTGCGCTACCGGAGGAGTTCACGAACAAACGAAAAACTTGGTAGATATTCAATTCTAGGATGGTTCACTTAGTTGCCTACGTAAAGACGTCCTGATTTGCTACGTTCGTATTTATGCACTATAATAGTCGAAATCTGGAATTTCATTTTGACTGGACATATTTCGCTGAAAAGTTCAGCATTCCGTCTACTCATGGATCCGAACCTGGGTACCGAGTTTCATGACGTTCGGATTATCTTTATAGACGCTATCGCGTTTGGAACACGTACAAACATTTAATCCTTTTTAATAATACACTGAGATCTATTTTCTATTTTGGGATAATTCACAAAAACTAAAGTGCTGCACTCGAAATTTCACCCACCGATTATAATACCTCCCAATACTTTCGTATTGTGAGGTAATAAACAGTAATTACTAGAGCTCGGATTATATGCAAAATGCATATTCTATAACGTAAATAAGCTATCAAAAATATTTTGTTTATACACGAATCGCATAATTTAAATTCGATTGACACCAACTTTACTTTGCATATTTTGCATATTTAGGTGATGTTGTGCATATTTTGCATTTTTCACTCATTGCGTGTATTAATTGCATATTTTTTCAAATAAAATTTTTTTTATAATGAAAATGAAAAATTACATTTATTCTATACATTCGTGAAGTTTTTCGCCGATTTTTTCTGCTTGAAAGTGTTTCAAAAATTTTACAAGGTGAATTTGTGCTAAGTAACGTAGATCCTGCAAACATTTCTGTTTTAAAATATGAGCCCATTACATCTGTAGATGTAGAGCGAAGAATATACTTTCCGATAGAAGCCAATCGTTTACTATGCAGAATTTAGAAAATATGTAATTAAAACTGTTTTGGTAATGTAAATAACAATAAACTAAATAATTAATGATTTTTATTGTCTGTTATTGTCTTATTATTCTATTAGTTGATCTCATTAGTCATTAGTCATTAACATTATAATTATTGTTTTATATGTATTGTATATGTATTATTTTAAAAATAAGTGTATAAAAATATTTTGTTTATTATTGTGAGTAAAATTTAGTGCATATGCTGCATATTTTACAGAATCAAGTGCATATTTTAAAGATTTTAGATGCATATATATATATATATATATATATATATATATATATATATATATATACACACACATATATATATATATATATATATATACAGGGTGTCCACTTTTTGATTGTGATATTCGGTAACTATAACAGTTACAAGGTCGGTTAAATTACAAAAAAGTTGCGATATTTTCTGCTCGTCCAGAATCGATTAAAAATTTGGCCTTATCTTTTCCCGTTCCTGAAATATCCTGAAAAAACTGAAAAACTCGAATTTGGAAAATCGGCCATAACATCTATATTTCTTAACTGATTGTAATAAAATTTGGTACACTTAATAAAAATCTTCCAGGAGTACTAAATTCTGAATGACGATAGTCAACTTTTTTTTTCTTATGGACGCCATATTGGATTTCTGCACGGATAGATAAAGAAAAATATTCTCTTTATAACCACATACCTGATTTCCCCATAATTAACAAAAGCAATTGTTGTATGATGAAAAATAAAATTTTGGAAAAAAATCAATTAGTCATAGGCATATCGTTGTGAATAAAATGTACAGTCAATGGTTGATTTTTTATTCTAAGAACAAGAAAAAAACATAAACACATAAACAGAGTTTGTCATTTAGTAATTAAAAGAATCAATAGTTATTGAATGTCTAAAATTCAACAAGAAACAGGAAAAAAATTAAGCAAATAATAGAATTCATAATAATTGCTGAAAATGATACCCCTCCTGTTGGATGCACACTTGCACCCGCCTGTTCATTTGTAGAACCGATTGTCTTATAATTTCTGGTGGAATCGAATTACAAGCAACAACTATCCTATCACGTAATTGGTCTATGTCACTACATTGGGTTTTATAAACGGAATCTTTTATGTAACCCCATAAAAAATAATCCAAGGGATTTAAACATGGCGAGCGTAGTGGCCAGCTTATAGGAGATGATTTCCCTATCCAGTTATGAAATCTGCTATTTAAATAATTAGAAACTCTAACTGCGCTGTGAGCAGGTGCACCATCGTGTTGATAATAAACTAAATTTCTTAGCGTTTCTAAAGGGAGCTCATCTAAATAATTTTTTAATTCGGTTCTTAAGAAATTTAAGTACATTTCACTGTTTAAGTTTCCATCTATAAAATATGCCCAACTAACTTATCGTTAATCAACCCACACCACACATTTACGGAGAATCGTCTCTGATTTCGAACTTCTTTAACCAAATGATGATTATCCACTGCATAATAATGAGTGTTTTTTCTGTTATACATCCCACTATTTGTAAATTGGGTTTCATCTGTCCATAATATGTTAAAATGTTTATCATTTCTTACCTCTTTCTTCATTAAACCACTCACGAAATCTAAGTCACTTTTCGGCATCCCCGGGATACAACTTTTGTACTGATAAATATTATATTTATAATCATGAAACTTGAATTTATTTATAATCTTGTTTACACAGCTTTTCCAAATGCTACATTCTCGGGCAATTGATCGACATGATTCGTTATAATTAATTTCTATTTGGGCTAGAACATTTATATCATTATCTGTATGTCTTAAGCCATACTTATTTTTTAACTTAGATACAGAGTTTTTCTTGTAACATATTTTTAGATATTCTTGAAAACATCATAATAGAAGGTTGTCTTCTTTCTGGAAATGTTTCTTCATATATTCTTGTCGCTGCTACCGCATTTCTATTATTTTTTATGTAAATATCATACATTTCTTTTTTTTCTGTGTTGGTATATCTTACCATTTTAAAAACTATTTGTTACTACTAGGTGTTACACTACAAAACTAACAAATTTACTCTAAAATATTTAATTATTTTAAAACTTTGACATATACCTACTTGATTATTGATTTAAAATTCAACGGTATTGACAACTATTTATGTAACAATGCATGCCTACTGGATTTGAAAAACAAAATCAACAATGAAATGTACATTAACATTTTATTCACAATGATATGCCTATGACTACTTGATTTTTCCAAAATTTTATTTTTCATCATACAACAATTACTTTCATTAGTTATGGGGAAATCAGGTATATGGTTATAAAGAGAATATTTTCCTTTATCTATCCGTACAGAAATTCAATATGGCGTCCATAAGAAAAAAAAAGCTTACTGCCGTCATTCAGAATTTAGTACTCCTGGAAGAATTTTATTAATGCCAGTGTACTCGTATCTACGTCTTATGTAAGTGTACCATATTTTATTCCAATCAGTTAAGAAATATAAAAGTTATTACCGATTTTCCAAATTCGAGTTTTTTAGTTTTTGAAGGATATTTCATGAACGGGAAAAGATAAGGCCAAATTGTTGTTAATGAATTCTGGACGCGCAGAAAATATCGCAACTTTTTTGTAATTTAACCGACCTTGTAACTATTATAGTTACCGAGATCCCAACATATCACAATCAAAAAGTGGACACCCTGTATATATATATATATATATATATATATATATATATATATATATATATATATATATATATATATATATATATATATATATATATATATATATATATATATATAGATGGTTAGATATAGGTTTAAGCCAGGGACTAGAATGGGTAAGCTTGTGTTTCTTATAGTGGGCAATTTGAGATAGATTAGAATATATTTACACTGCATTTTATTAAGTAATATAGTTAAACGAGTGAAAGAAATTAATTTTGATTTAACGAAACAGGCTTGGTGAAATTTGCACAAGTTTGTTTAATCATAAAAAGCATTGGGCTATATAAGGAACATGTGAGGAAGGTCAGATAGATATATTTGTAAGTACGATTAAGTTCGTAGAACATATTTCATTAAATTCACAGTTTATTCAAAGTATTTTGGCATTTTAGAAACCTTACAGATGTTTATTACACGGTTTAGGTTTATAATTATATTTAGAACATGTATCGAGTTAGTTACAAAGCAGGAAAGATTTAAATTTTCAGAAAGGGTTATGGGGGGACATAGTGTGCAAAAAGGTGCAACAGAAGAAGTAGTGCGTTGTAAACATTAAGACAATATAAACAACAATTTTATATGTCGATATTTTACATATAAATACTTTTTGTGTAAAATTTTTGAAGAAGTGTGTTTAACAATATGGATTGTTGAGTTGAAAAAAGTTTTAGACAATACAATAAAAGTGAACAGTGTTGATGTTGAAGACAGTTTTAACAACTTATTAGAGTAACATTTTAAGTAATTTGGACGTTGGATACGCAAATTATGTGTATATTTCTATAAAGTTAGGTTAAGTTTTAATTTTAAGGTTTTTGCAAATTTATAGTTTTTATAGAATAATTTGAGCATAAAATAAATTATTAGAGTAATTAATAGGAGGTTTCCCTCGTTTTCATGTAGAAATTTACATGGTATAAGAGATATAAACATAAAATTATGGAAATGGGGTTAACTACATAAATTTCCTATATGAAAAAGAATTTTTCGCTAAAATTAAATATGTATTTAGTTTAGGTGTAGAATTTATGGTTTTTTAGATATAAGTAAATTTAGATTAGAATATGTCAAATCGTACATTTTTGAACCAATATATGGCTCGTGAGGTATCGTTTTGTGCGGAATTATGCACAGATTCCAATTCTGTTATCAAAATGTAAATCAGAAGTATCTTAAGGAGGTTCTGGCATAATTTGTATTCTAGTAAAGTTTTCAAATTTGTTGAAACCAATCAGAGGCTTGCTTACTTTGTTTTTATGGTACAGAAAAAGTTGAAATTTTTGTAGCTAACAGAATAGTATATAAGGAATTGATCCTAAATTCTCTCTCTCTTCCAATATCATTTCTAATTTTTAATTTTTCTAACAAAAGTCAAAGTGTTGATAGTGTTTTGTGTTACAAGTGTTCAAGTTACGCTATTATCGGAAATTTTGCAACGCGATCAGTGAAGAGCCGAGAAATCAGAAACCATTGTTTTTAACCTACGATTAAATATAAAGTTAGGTTACCGATATAATTTTCTATTATAATAAAGTTTTGTTTCGATTAAAATTTTACGTATTCAAATTACGGTAGATGTGTTTTTGTTTTTGTTTATTTTTGTCGTTAATAAAATTATTCAGTTTTCTGAATCGATGTTTATTTTTCTGAAACGACATATAATAAGTAATAAACGTTATTCCATAACGGGATCTAAAACAAAAAGTGAAATTGAATTAAAGTTTTACGAACCTAAAATAAAATTCTTAAATCGTAAATTTTATAAACATTCAAAACAACACTTAAATAAAATATAATTAAAAACACAGTGCTTAGTTGAAGTTATTTAAGCAATTATAAGTAATTTCACGATTACCACAAAGAAAAGTCGTCATTCAACAAGGTGTACATTGGTTGAAGATTTGAAGTATATGCAGCACCACCTTGAACAACGAACCAGTAACGTCGACCACGCATGGGAAGAAGCCTACCCAAGTTTTATGTGGAACCAGCCAAATGAAAACATCTTTTGGAAATATGCAGATACATATGTGAGTTTATTTATCATAACCCTTAAATTGAGTCCATTATTTGTGTAATTTCCTGCATTTGTGTAATCATTTATATGTGTATATGTTTGTGCAATAACGGTATAAACATCTGTAAAGTAATTGAACCTTTATTATTCTATCAATATTTCAATTTCAATTATAAAATAGTTAAACTCACATTTTTAAGAATTTTCTATTTGACAATTTTGACAGGCTGCTATTTATTTCAGTTAAGACGCTACGCATGCGTTATTGTGCAGGTTTAACTAAGGTCTGTTTCACATACCATCCATTTATTATAATTTGGAATTTATATAATAAAGAACATTTCATGATTTCACTTTTACCTTTAAATGCAATTAAGTTCACATAAAAAAAAAGTAAATTCATATCAAAGTTTAAATTATGATTATTTTATTTGCCCAACAAATCTAATTGAACTCTATCCCCTATTAAAAGATATAGAGCAATTACTTTACTTTCAGTATCACCCATATATATATATATATATATATATATATATATATATATATATATATATATACATGCGCATATTTTAACTAATTTTCGTGCATATAAATCCGAGCTCCAGTAATTACCTTCTTTAAGAAACGTCAGTTTGTAATAATACTTTAGATCAGACAGCCGAATTAACTAATTTACCAAATATAAAAAAGAGAAACGGATTTGGAATTCTTTACTTTAATGCGCAAGGTATAAAAAATGAGAAATATGATATTGAAAGTTTCGTTGAGGACACAATATTAATGTAATTTGTATTAGGGAGCATTGGATGTTAGAGACAGAAAATTTGTGTATTGATAATTTTTGTACTGCAAGTAAGTTTAGTAGAACTAAACATTTGCGTGGTGGGGTAGCTATATATACGTAAACATATCACATATTTTGGGTTAACAAATATACACAAGTTTTCCAAAGACCTTTTATTTGAAATCTGTGCCGTAGATGTTAAAATTAAGAATTTTCACACTATAAGCATCCTTGGCATATACAGAAGTAACTGTTCCTTAGCAAATAATCGTGAAAATTTCAATAACATTCTTCATTTACTAGGAGTATTATCACTTCTGCCTCGACCAAAAAAGCTATTACTGGTTGGTATGCTGCACTTTGAAAATTATTGCGACCTATTCACAAAAGATGTTGAATCATTATTTAGCTCGTTTGAAGTACAAAAATTAATTTATTTACCTACCAGAATATCTTTGTCTAAAAGGCAATGCATAGAAAGTAACATTTTAAGTTGTAACAACGTGACGAAAACCGTATGGTCTGAAGTACAAAAGTTCTGTGGTAAATCGGGAACTTCGTTTAACAATATAGCATTAATATACGACGGTGGCGCAAGTACAAACCCGGTTGATATTTCTAACAAATTTGTCAAACACTTTACAATATCTTCTAACAAAATCGCACCCATTAAGTATGATCTGAAAACTAATAATAAATATGTCATTCTTCTTCGCACTTACGACACCAAGTGAAATAAATAATATAATTAACGAAATTAAAAACAATCATAGTTCAGGTTTTGATGGCGTTGGCGTACATTATATCCGGTCCCATTAGTACACTGATTAACGAATCCCTTTCTACACGTGTAGTACCATCATGTTTAAAATTATCTAAAGTGGTTCCTATACACAAAAAGGGTAGTAGAGGTATTTTGAATTACAGGCCAATTTCAATATCCAGTCTATTTAAAAAAATTATTGAAATGGTTATGCATAATCGTTTATTCAAGATGTAAACTTGTTAAGCAATAGCCAACATGGGTTTTGTAGTAATAAATCAGCAAGAACTGTAATGTACGACTTTCTAAGTTTCATTTATAATTGCATCAACTCCAAGTAATTCTGTACAGCGCTCTTTTGCGACCTATCAAAGGTATTTGACCTTGTTGACAATAATCTTCATATACACAAGCTGGAGCAGTATGGAATATCGGGAGTACCACTCGTATGGTTTTCTTCCCTTTTAAGTGGTCGCAAGCAGTATGCATGTCCTATAATACAAATAATGTAAAAACGTTTGCAAAATCCTTTTCAGAAGAAGTCTGCATAAGAGTACCTCAAGGATCAGTACTTGGTCCTCTATTATTTAATATTTTTATTAATGACCTATCTCTTTTAATAACTGTTCATATAACAATATACACAGACGATACCAGCTTTGCCTTTCCCTTTAGTGGTCATGAAGACTTTAAATGCAAGTCACGGAACATATTGCATAAGCTAGAAACATGGTTTAGAGACAATGGGTTAAAAGTTAATGTTAACAAAACAAATTTTATTATTTTTAACAATTCGTTAGTTTCCTTTCCGAGTGATTTAGTTTTCAACTGTACTACGCTGGGATCAGTCAACACCACTTCTTTTTTAGGTTTACATGTCGATCACTGCCTAAGTTTCCATCGCCATCGCCATATACTTAATTCCTGTAGCTCCTGCATATGATCGCACATATACGAGATCTTTTATTACTCCAATACAGGACCATTTCTGCCTATCCACGAGCTTGAACAAATTTCATCTAGATATCTTTTAACTTGCGCCTGATAGTGGGGTGGGGCACCGTCGTGTTGATACCACTGTATGTTTGCACGGGTTTGTAAATTTAATTAATCTAGGATATTGTTAAAATCTTCTCTAAGAAATTGCACATATCCATTTCCAGTTAAAACCCCATCAAAAATAAATGGCCCAACAAGCTGCGAATCAATAACACCGCACCATAAATTGAAGCCAAACTTAATCTGAGGTCGTCTTTCTTGTAAGCGGTGAGGATTTGCTTGGGTCCACAGGTGTTCATTATGGCGATTGAACATACTACAGTTTGTAAAATGTGTTTCGTCGGACCATAAGATCTGCACCGCAAATCTGTTATTTTCATGGCACATATTTATGAACCAATTACAAAAATTTAAGCTTCTGTTACCATCACCAGGGTACAAATTTTGTCCAACTGAATATAAGGATGGTATTTATGTTTTGCTAAAGTTCTCACTACTGTGCGTTGTAAGAGTGCAATGTCTTCTGCCATTTGCCGTGTTGATGTAGATGGATTTTGATTAACAACAGCTAGAGCATTTATCTGCATGTTTTCATCAATATTACCCCTATTTCTGGGCTTCACAAAACTCCCAAGCTCTTTTAAATTGTTGTATAAATTCTTGAAGGTGTCTAAAGATGGTTTGAAGGCGATCAACACAATAGAAAATAGCGTTCGGCCGTTCATTGACTGTTTTTGTTACAAATGATGTAACATTAGATCATATCAAGTTTCTCGAAATTTTCGTACACTATAATTAATTTTCTAAAGCAACTCCACACTGACAAATCCAATAAGAATTACCCTAATGAACAAACTGTCAAAGATGAAGATAAACAACGCTTAAGTTGCTTTACTTTTGTTTTCCGTGGCAAGATATGATTTTGTTAAACCTAATAATAGAAAAACGTGTATTGTGCTTTTGTTTATTAAAATAAGTAATACAACCCTTACATCATTACATCATAAAAAATGCTCTATTAAAATACGCATGGGCGTAGCCAGCTAAGGGCAGGGAGGGGCAACTGCCCCCCCTGGAAGAGCAAAAATAAATTAAATAATTTTTAAATTTTAATAAACAAAAAATTAAATCTAAAATATACATATTTTTCTGTTCTGCATATTTTTTTTGTTATCTGTTATTAGTTTAATTTAAATATAACTAAAATCTCACAGTTTTGTTTTCATTTGCCTTTTCTTTTTATCCTAAAATTTTACATTTTGAACGACCATGGACCATGGTTTGCCACCCCCTGTTATAAATCCTGGCTACGCCCTCATAGCCAACTATCATCATCATTTATTACCCAACAGATTTCATCCAATTACAGAGTAATGAAAAAGTCAAAAACAATTTGTACAATTTGTGTGTAAACAACTTGTTAGTAATGTATATAACAAACGTTAAAATGGTTTCACAAAAAGATAATTTGATCGTTAACAAGTTAAATAATAATAACAATGCATAAATAATTACATTGTAAGCTATTCCGTATTCAATGTTTTTAACATACTTTTGAGTTCATTAAGTGTGGTGCAAAACAGATCAGCATTCGAGCAGAGTTTATTGTTGAAAAAACACATCTTATAAATAGGATTGTTTCTAAAATTATTTACCTTTACGACTAGAATGTAAAATAAATTTGAGTCTCTTAGCTGCCGTAAAGGTACATTGTACGTAATTAAGTTTAAGTTACTTGAATCATCTAATAAATTTGTTAGTAGTTTAAATAGATACATAAAATTCGTTTAACAGATCTAAATATGGATAGTTACGAGTTGGAAATTGTTTATGTTTCATAAAGTACACATATTTTAAGAATTTTCTTTGTATTTTTTCGATACTGCTGATTTGGTGTATATAGAATGGAGATCAGATCATGCTAGCATATTCAAAATTAGGGCGGATTACATTATAATATAACCCAAGTAAACAATGAATATTAGAAAAAATTTTGGTATTGCAAATAAGTTTCAAACTTTTGTTAATTATAGAATTTATGTGCATATTGAAACTTAAGTTACTGTCGAAGATGACCCCGAGGTCCTTAAAGGACGCGCTAGACCTAATCAAATCGCTATTTAATTTATATTTGTACTCTAGAGGTATTGTCTTGTTAGTAAACGATACTAGTTCACATTTATTTGTATTAATGGTCAGTTTATTTTAGTCACACCGCTCAAAGATGTTATCGAGATCACTCTGTAAGCTACTAGCGCAATTTATGTTAGGTATCTCACTGAAAATCTTTATATCATCGGCGAAAAGTAATTTATGATTAGTGATAACTGACGTGATGTCATCAATAAACAGAATACACAGTAACGGCCCAAGTACAGATCCTTGAGGCACGCCACTACTCTGAGGGAACATCTATGACTGAAATCCATTATAATGAACAAATTCAAACTGATTATTTAGATAAGTGGATATAAGAGTAGTAGCAGATACAGAAAAGTTAAATGAATGAAGTTTTTTTATTAAAATGTCGTATTGTATGGTGTCAAATGCTTTGCTCAGATCTAAATAGAGAACATCACATTGTGAACGTTTATTTAAACAGGAGGCAATAGAATGAGTGACAAAGCATAAATTCGTTGTAGTAGATCTACCTTTTATAAAACCGTGCTGATGTAATGACAGAGACGTATTTACTTGATTGTAAATGCTATCAAATAATATATATTCAAAAACCTTAGAAAAATTGCTAAGTATAGAAATTGGGCGGTAATTTTTAATTTCACGGCGATCAGCTTTTTTAAACATAGGTTGCACTCTAGAAATTTTCCATAGATTAGGGACACCGAGGTTTTTACAATTAGATTAAATATGTAAACTAGGGAATCAGCTAAGATATGAACGCAATCCCTCAACGCCACTGCTGGTATGAGATCAGGACCACAACTAAAAGTTAATGGAAGACATGCATTAACGACAACCTGTGAAGTTATTTGTGGTAAGGCAACAACGTCGTTATTACACTTGTTATAGTCATACGAAGCATTAACTAAAGGATTGATGGAAGCATCTTGACTATCCACGTAAACACTAGCAAAGTAACTTGCAAATGCATTCGTAACCAGTCCTGGTGTAGTAAAAACAGAGTCACCTTTCTTAAAAACCGAAGAACTGCTTGTAGATTTCTTTTCGTTTAAATAAGACCAAAATACCTTGGGATTTGATTTCAAGCAATCTAGTGTTCTGCTGACATAATTTTTGTAATCAGCATTTATGCTGCGCTTAGAATGGGCACGGACGCGGTTAAAATGAAGTTTGACAAGTTTGTTAGATATTTCTGTTGCGAACAAACTTTTTATAATACCATTGTTTTAACTTAATTAAGTTTATAGTATGCTTACTAAACCAGGAATGATAAGAGTTTCTTTGATAATGACATTTCGGAACATACTTATTGAATAAATTAATTAAAATACTGTTTAAGGCACGGGTGGCTAAATCAGGACAATCATAACTTGTGATGCTGGAGTAGTCGCATTCAGAAATCGCATTATAGAACAGCCGTAAATCACATTTACGAAAATTAAACTTTAGTTGTTGATGGTTCCTTGTGAGTTTAGGTTTATTTATGTTAACATTACAATAGAATTTCTATAGCAGGATGATGCCGGTCTTCGAATATAAGCGGATGAGTAGATTTAACAACTTGTGGCTCTAACATGGAAACATTATTTACAAAAGCTAAATCCAGTATAACGTTATTAAAATTTCCGATGTTATTTACTTGCGAAATGTTTAACAATGACATGAAATTTAGCAATAACTCTTTATTTGAACTAAAATTAGTATCATTATGTAATTCAGGAACATTGCAGTCAAGGGTTTGCAAAAATGTTTCTAAGGCCGTTATTGCTAACCTGAATTTTAATTGACTAATAGCCGAAGGAGGAATATAGATTCCAGCGATAACACACCTTTGATGATTGATTAATATCGACACCGCTGTAGGTAGCGGACCGCGAAAATTTTATTATTGTAATAAACATTTGTCAAATCGCCATTGTTACCACGATAGAAAAGATAATTAGTGGATTTTTTATCTTGATAATACGTCGTAATTTACTAATGTTTTCAAAATATTTTTATTTTTATATATTTTTATCTAAGGAATGTAGAATTGTTCGTGACTAATATGTATGTAAACACATGTTAGGGGGTGAGTGGTAGGTGCACGCTTAAAAATGCTTTACTGAAGGGGCGTAACAAATCATTGGAATTTTTCTTATGCGCGCTCTTGATGTAAAAAGGTCATTGGTCTAATGATTAATTGTGGCGGGACGGGTCGCGATGAAAAGATACCTTTGTTACTGGGAAACTCGACACGTAAATATAAGGTTGTTACAGACGAATGCATATTTTTAAAATTAAGATGTCGTGCAATAATTACTATGAAACTATTTCAACATAAGTTAGTGTTTCTTATTTTTTTATTACTTTTGAAAGACGGGTTTTTCGGGAGTAGATATAGTTATGTTTGGATCGGGAGGCAGTTACAGCGAGCTTTTCAATCGAGCCAGATCGATTTTTGGGTTAATTAAATCCTTTCATTGTAAACAGTTTGTCTTTAAAATAATTCGTGCGTGTACATTTTTCTTTTGAATTCGCCAACACTAAGTTGTATTTTTTTCGGGGTTAAACCGCGTCTATTAACGATTTGTGCCTGTGATCAATTGAGGGAATATTTATTCTAGTGTAGGTATGTATTTTTATATAACTGAAAGCTCGCAGCAAATAGTTTTACCAGTCTAGATAAAATATTAAATACCAAACATTGTCTTGCAAAAGAATCTTATTCGTACGCGGACACACTAAGCTGAAATCTGCTAAAATAAAAGGATAGTACAGGGCCCTCTTCCTTTGGTATTTGTGCGAATTAGCATTGTTGATTGTTGTTTATATTTATAATGGTGTAAAGGTGGCTGGTGAATGGGTATAGGATGACGCGGGTTATTAATTGTAAAAGGCAATTGCCCGTTGGTACATACTCCCAATCCAGATCATTAAATACCTCGAATTTTATTTTTATTGTTTTTATTTGTTGCATAGGTGGAGAGATAGAGGCACGGTATGTTTCTAACGCACTCAAACTTATATATCGGTCGCGATGTTAGTGACCTATTTATAACGTACCCTTGTAAGGCTTTGTTTTAATGAGTTTTTATTTCAGTTTGTTGAAGTTGAATTATTTGCCTGCGAGCTGATTTCTCTTTTGTATGTGCTTTATTACAATGTGACTTATGTATTTTGTGGTTCAGTTGTCACTAAACAATTGGGTAAATTTTAAATTCCTTGTCTGTTTTCTTTTGATCCTCGCATTTACCTTATTACCTGTGCAATTTTACTGTTGTTGTAGTTTGTATGTACCGTGATTTTCTTTATTATTTTATGTGCTTATTTACTTAAAGACCGGCATGATTGGTTTTTAACAAGGGCCACATGTTTAGTGTCACGATTTTTATTATGATTTTTATTTTGATTATTTATGACTCAATTGCGAATGTGACTATACGTGTTTTTTTCATTATTGTGTTTCTATGTAACTAAACTACTTTTTATTTATTTTCTCTTAATGTTATAATTTTGTACGCACTTTAACCTGATTTAACGGTGTTTTGTTATATATTTAACCCTTTCATTGTTTTTTTTGTGTTATTTGATTTATTAATGTACAATTGCTTATTTATGAATAAAGTGGGTTGTATTGGTGGTTCTTTCCCACAATAGTAGATTAACGGGCTGAACCACCGGTGCGCCAAATTCGTTGATTTTAATTTGAGTAGTTTCATTTTTTTTACCGGCCCGCATGATGCAACAGGTACCTCATCCAGACTATCTCATTTAGATAGCATAACGTACCTAACACTAAACGGCTACTTCGTTTGATAAGGTTTGAGGTTTGCGAGTAATTAAATACCAGGCTTGTAAATAAATGCTAATCTTTTAATTATTGCCCGGAAAGTCAAAGTAATGCAGGCAATTAATTTGAGTAATAGTGACATTATTGTCAGTCAAGTCAAGATAAATCACTTAGCGACTGTTTGGTTCTTGAATTTGCATTATTGCAAATAAGTTCAAATTACCCTTTTCAAGAGGGAGACGTTACACTGCTAAGAAATTAATCTCAGCAGGCAAATTATTTAACAAATTGATTGGCATACTTAGAGCATACGCATGGTAAAGTGACTTAACTGTTATTAAAATACCACCACCTCTAGATGAGTTACATTTTACTAAGTTGCTATATTTCCTAAATACAAGGTAATTACTGTCAGTGTTGGGTAGGATCTAGATCAAAGTGATCTAGATCCAGGATCTAGATCCACTAAACGGATCTGTGATCTGGATCTAGATACTTTGCTCTGCTAGGATCTAGTATCTGGATCTAAATCACATTTTAACAGATCTTTAGTACTTGAATCCAAAGATCCATTAGAATATTTTAAAATGTATTTTAAGGGTATTTTGTGAAATTTTTAACTGGCTTGAGGCAACGGAGCTTTATATTTAAAAAATACATTATGCTCCGTTACGACCGTTACATCCCTACCCCACAGAGATACATACACATTTACACAATTACCTACTGCTTGAGGCATGTTAAATTCCGAAATAACCAATAATAGAACTATTCATTTTCTTTGTTAATATTTCCATCGGTTGTTTTTGTTTCCCAAAGCTATAAAGGCAGGTAATGACAGCTAAGTGGTAATCTAATGACTTAATGAGTAATGACAATGGGGTCATCCATCCATTAAAGTAGGTACTTAAGTTAAGTGGAACTGGAATTCCCTGTTGCTAATTTAATTGAACAAAAGGAGGTATAGAAAAACAACAATCTTGTCTTCAGTTCTTAAGAATACGACTTTAAGTAAAGCACATTTGTTAATTGTTAGTTAGATCAACAATGAGTGACGAAGCTGAATTAATGGAAGTTCCGCCAATTTTAAGCGGTAAATTTTATAAAATTTTATCAAAATGTGACAAGATAGTGACCCAGTGTCTAAATTGTCCCGCACAAATACAAGGTCGTGTGACTTCAACAGGAAATTTTATTCGGCATATGAAGGTATGTATTAATATAGTTTTTGGCAGAATTTTAGTATTATTTATTGGACTCTTACGAAATACGTCGTCTGATATATCAAAACGTGATTTGTAGACTTAATTTTTCTTATTAAATTCTATATGAATTACGTAAAGTAAAGTTTTTGTTGCAAAATACTTAGTTTCTCGTGTGTAAAAGAACGTTTACAAAAGGTTGAGATTTATTTCTTAAAGTCTATAATCCATCAAAAAACTTTTTTAAATGTTTATGATACCTGTATTCATAAAAAGATGGGATTCAGTCGCTTTCAAAATTGGTGTTATCTAAATTTGGCCTGAAACTTGAAGTGACTTCAATCTGAATTTTATAAATTAACATACACTTTCTCCTTTTTTTCTAGAGAAAGCATCCAGTAACATTTAGCAAATTCGATGCAGAAAAGACAACAAAAAAGTAAAACCGAAATTTTATCAATGAAGAATTTCAACAAGACTAACATTTTTCAACGATCTACCAGTTCTACCACAAAGAACTCGGTTAACAAACTCGTCTTAGATTACATAATTGAAGAGATGAGGCCTATTTGTACAGTCGAAAAACCCGCATTTATTAGGTTAGTAGAAGGACTTTCTGGCAAAAACCTTGTGACCGAAAAACGCTCAAGAGTAAATTAGAAGAAGAGAAATCAGCAGTTATTGGTGCTGTAATAGAAGAATTAAATAAAACCAAATACGTCTGTACAACTGCAGATGTTTGGAGCACCAATAACAAAAGTTATCTTGGTATGACTGCACACTTTATCGATAGTAATAGCTTCCAACGTAAATCTTTTGCATTAAGCTGTAGGCGATTTAAATTTGCACACACATTTGACAGAATTGCGGAATTAATAAGTGAAATTCATAACGAATACAAATTAAATCTCGGTAAAATTTCAGGAACGGTAACAGATAACGCAAGCAACTTTAATAAAGCTTTTAACGTATTTACTGCTTCTATATGTAATAAGAGCAGCGATAGCGAATTAACAGAGTTGCAAAATCAAAATGATGTAGATGTTGAATCATTACCTGCTTTTGATACTGACAGTACTTACGTGCTTTTGCCCGAACATTTTAAGTGTTGTTCGCATACACTCAGCCTTGTAATTACGATAGATGCAGCTAAAGCATTTGAAAACATAAGGTATAAAAAAATGTACGATACTGTTTTTGGGAAAGCTTATTCTTTATGGAATTTAGTGAGTAGGTCAACTAAGGCGTCGGATCAGTTAGAAAATGTTTGCGGTGTCAAATTGAAAGTTCCTTGTCCTACTCGTTGGAATTCCATGTATGATGCATTTGTTAAACTAATTAATATTGAAGCAAAATTAAGTGATGTTTGTAAGTTATTAAAATTAGACGTGTTCCAACTGTCAGATTTTGTGTTTTTAAACGAATATATTTCTGTTACAAAACCTATAGCCGTTGCAATAGATATTTTACAAGATGAAAAAACTTGTCAGTTAGGTACTGTTTTGCCAACACTTTTCAAAATTAAAGCTAGCTTAGAAGCAATGACAAAACTGACATTTTGTTCTAAATTAAGAGAATGTTTATTGAACGGCTTTACAAGACGTTTCTCTAATATAATGGATATTAAAAATTCTAGTAGTCGACCATACCTGTTATCCACAATTTCTAACCCAAAATTTAAATTATGGTGGTTAAAAATTACCCCCTTTAAAAATGAAACAGTATTCTGTCAAACGCAATTATTGTGTGAACTTAACAATTCCGGATTTCAAGAAAATCTTAATAATTCAGAATCAGAAATTCAGTTGGCACTTATTGAAAAAAAATTCTCTGCCACGGACGAATTCTTTGATTTTTTAAAAATAAATACTCAATCGCAAACAACATTTGATTCAGAATGCACAAATTATTTAAAAGACACAAGCACTAACTATGAGCAATTAAATATGTACCCTGCTATAAAAGAAATCTTTTTAAAATATAATTCTATACTTCCTTCATCTGCCCCCGTTGAAAGGATATTTAGTATGGGTGGACTAATTTTAACTCCTCGTAGGAATAGATTAGGTGATGATATATTTGAAATGCTATTAATTTTAAAACAAAATAAAATAAAATTAGATAATAAAATGTAATTATGTAATGTATACTTATAATAATTTAGATACATGTTCTTATCCTTATAATTGTATAACAACTATGTGTTAAGTTAAATTAACAATTAACATTGCAACTTGCAAGTGTAAATGTGTACCTAATACTAATTTTGTAATTTGTAGTGCGTTAAATAATTAATGTAAGTTTTCAATAAAAACCTATAAAAATTATATTTGTATATTATTTTTCTTAATAATTTAACCTTACGGACTAATATTTGTATTACATGAAAAATGATCATGGGAATGGGAGTACTACTCATCAGTAGCAATACTAGCAATTAAAGATAATATTAATAATTAGAAAAATCTCGAAACAATTTTGGGAATGTCGGATCTTTATAAAAGATCTAGATCCCATTTCAAGGATCTTTGATCTTTATCTAGATCCATTTTTACGTACGGATCTTGGATCTTTATCTAGATCAGTTTTTAAAAATGTGTTTGGATCTGTATCTAGATCCTAAATAAATGAATCTTACCCAACACTGATTACTGTTAAGTAACTCTGCATCATGAATGTCATCTTTTAACCACGTTTCAGATAAGACAATGAAGTCATAAGTATGTAAACACGACGATTTATAAAGTTCGGTAATTTTTGTGTTCAACCCTCGAACCTTTTGATAATAAATCGAGAAAAAATTGTTACTGTTCGAGAATTCAACCGATGTTATGAAATAATTGTTGAAAGTGGATCTTGAGAGTTTAAAGATTCATTGGCGATGCATGATTCAGTACTAGCGGCCAGTGATCGATCTACACAGTTTAACGTGTCGTCACTAAATTCACTTGCATTGGTCCTACATGATTCAGTCTTAACATTATCACTTTGTTTTATACTACTACCGGTAACTTGATAGTTAGTAATTACTAAATTCGAGTTTTGTGACCGCTGATTTAGTAGAATGTTCTAGAAACAACCACAGATTTTGTATTTACCAATCGATTTAAGATGCAGACCATGTTTTGTATAATCCTTACGCCTAAGAATTGAATATACATTTAAAAAATGTATGATTTTGTATTTTTCTCTATACAATCTTACTACATTAAATATTTTAAGATTAACGTTATAAATAATTTGATTTAGATGCGGTTTATCAAATCTATCAGGTATAGCGCATAAGCACAGGTTTGTAAATTTGGCAATAGCGGAGATCTTGTGTTGCTGTTCAGATTTAATTGTATCATTATCAGCATAAATTTGTACCAGCCAAACTGAAAACATAATCATTACTAGTAAATGAGAATGTTTTGGTAAATATATTTTCAATTACGTGATTAAACAATGCGTTGGGATAAAAAAAAGATTCAACTTCGAATTTATCATAATTTAAGTTGTTCCTTAATAAATACGCGAAATCTCTACCAGGACTATCAGCTAAAATTAAGATCTTACGTTTGGAAACCACATAATTATTAACTGCAGCTATATTATGTTTGCTTTGGGAATTGCTAATCATCTTAACACTTAAACTATCTTGAATTAACTCAGTACTGTTCTTAGTTGTACTAATGACATCTTGAGTGTTACTTACTGCAGAAATATCTTCCGTGGATTGTGAGTTTTGCAAGATAAATTTGTCCTTTGTATTACCGGTTTCTTGTTGATCTAATCTATTTTTAATAGGATTGCAATTTAATGGAGGCTTAAGCAGATTCTTTTGGTAAGCTTACCTACCAGTAGCTCTAATTGCTGCACTCCTTTTACGAGAAAGTGTAGCTGGGAGATTGAATATTTCTTATTTAACTTCTTTCTTACCGCTTTGATTAATAACGTATTGTTTGACTTCACAGTTTTATTGGTATCGCCCGAAATTATTTCGTTGCTGCTGATTGCTTCCGTAGGGCAATCTAAAGCTTCTTTAAGGCGATCAAATACAACTTTTTTAACTCCTGTGCGAGGTAATTTTCGTTTTTTGAGTTCATTTTTTAATGCAATGTAATTTAAA
>JARFJB010001119.1:2160000-2197500 GCA_036346205.1 Vesta saturnalis | reverse complement strand
ATACTTTCATGTATTTATCTAAACTTCTACAACATCGTATACAGGAAAAATTGTTAAAATAATATTAAAACTTAAAATAACAACAAAACGGTTAAAGCTAGGTATAGGGAATATGATGGATGTTTGGTAGACAATTTAAAAGCGAATTAAAACATGTATAAAAAATGTTAGGGTTCTATTTAAAAAAACAGAGTTACGTATGTTTTGCTTGGCAAGGTTAAACAACGTGAATTTACAAGCTCTCGCTTTTAGTATCAAATACGCGGTTTTTATAGTGTAATGAAGAGGCAACAGTGACAACAAAAAAGTCTATAGTTAAAGGAAGTGGTGGTTAGGGGTAGTCTGCGCAAAGACGAGTATTGCAGACAAAAAAGACGATTCTGGAGGTAAAAGAATTGTAATAGTGAAATTGTATGCAATAATTTGCTACTTACCTGTATTTGTATACAATGATACAATACGTAGATATCGTGGTGACCTTTGACCCGTATATTTATATTTACATTTATATTAAATTACTATTGAAATAGGTAAATTTATTCGTATAATTGGAAGAATTATTAAATACTGAATTGAGGACGTGTAAAAAAAACCGAAAATAAGGCAGATAAAGTAAAAGGAAGAAGAGAATGAATAAAAGGGAAAGGGAAGAAAACTAAGCATAACGGCAAAGAGTATTTGGAAAAGGAAAGAAAATAATAAGATCGCCGGACGTTAAAAAGGTAGAGGAGGAAAAAAATGGTAACAGCGCAATAGTGACAAGTGAAAAGAGGAAGGAAGGGAAATAAATGGAGGAAATAAAGGAGTTAATCCGTGTGATGAGGAAGCTGATGGAAGAAAATATGAAGGGACTAAGGAACGACATCAAAGAAATGAAAGAACAAATGGAAGGAAGGGAAAAGAAATGGAAGGTGGAAAAACAAGAAGTTATAGAGAGAATAGAAAAATTAGAAAGAAAAGTACACGATGAGGAGAGAAGGGAAAGGAAGAATAACATCGTGATAAAGGGGTGGAGATGCAAGTAGCCACAGAAAGAGCTGCAAGGGATGATGGAAGAGAAACTAAATGTAAGAGTGTTGGTGATAAACAAGAAGAAGGAAAATGAGATGGTGGTGCTGGAAATGGAGAGATGGGAGGAGAAACAGAAGATTATGGCAGAGAAGAGAAAACTGAGGCGTACAGGAATTTACATAGACCACGATCTAACAAGGGAAGAAATGAGTGTACAAAATCAAATACAGAAGAGGGCGGTGGGAAGAAGAACGGAGAGATGAAAAGTATGGGTAGGATATAGAAAAATGGAGATAGATGGGGAAAGATACGTATGGAATGAGAGAGCAAAGGAGCTAAGCAGAGAAAGGGGTGATAGAAGGGATATACAAAAAACTAAAAGAAGCGGGAGGAAGAGGGGAAAGGAGGATGACGAAGCGGCAGCGAAATGGGCAAAGGAGCAAAGGAAAGGGAAAAGAACAACAAAGGGAACAAAGGGAAAGTAAGGGAAAACTACAGGAAGGGATGGATGAACTAAAGATACTGTTCTGGAATGTGGCGGACATAAAGAATAAAGATCAAAAGTTTTGGGAGTATGTCAGGGAGCAGGACGTGGTGGGATTACAAGAGACATAGTTAGAAGAAAAGAACGGGCGTGATGGGAAAGGGAAATGACAAGTGAATTCTCATTGGTGGTTCAGTGTGCGAAAAGAAACAATACAAAAGGAAGAGCAGAGGGGGGATAGTAGTGGGAATAAAAAGAAAATGGTTGGAAGAAGAAGAGAAAGTGCAACAAAGTAGAGGTATCATAGAAAGAAACATACAGCGGGGTAAAGAAAAAGTAAAAATACTGACGTTCTACAGTAGAAAGATAAAAGAGACTAGGGAAAATTTAGAGGAGATGATAGAAGAGAGGGGGAAGGTATGACAATGATAGGAGGAGATTTTAACGCGAGAATAGGAGAAGAGGTGGATTACAAGAAAAGAGAAGGACAGGAAAAAGAGAGACAAAGGATAAAGTGTTGAATACGAAAGGAAAAGAACTGAAAAGAGATGTGCAACGAGAGAGGGTTGGAAATAATGAATAGAAATAGAAAAGAAAGAGAGAGGGGGGAATACACGTATATAGGAGCAAGGGGAGAATCAATAATAGAATATGTAATTACGAGTGCTGAGGCTGAGGAAAAGATGAATATATTTAGGGTAGGAGAGAGGGTTGAATCGGACCACCAACCCCTGGAAATGATAATGGAAGGGAGAGAAAGAGAAGAGTGCAGAGATGAATAGGAATATATAATTAAGAAGATCTGGACAGAAGAGATTATAAAGAAGTACAAAGAAAAAATGCGAAAAATAAGATTGGAAGGTAATGGAGTGCAAGAAAGTGTGGTAGAAATGAGAGAGAGAATGGAGGAAGCAACGGAAAAAGTCAAGTTTAGAAGATGGAAGGGGGAGAAAATGGGGTGGAAAAGATGGTGAGATAGAGAATATCAGGAGGCAAAGAGGAAGGCAAGAAGAACACTAAGACGGTGGAGAACGGGGAAAGCGGAAAAACAAGAATATAAAGAAGCAGTAAAGATATACAGGAAAACATGCGAGAGTAAAAAGGAAGAAAGCAAAAAGAAACAGGAAGAGCAGATTAAGGAGATAAAAACAGAAGAAGACGTATGAAAATGTTTAAAGAAAGAAAAGCGGAGAAGGACACAAACGGGAATACGAATACAAATAAAAGAATGGGAGAGGTATTTCAGAGACGCGCTGGAGGGAGAGCAAAAACAGGGCCGAGAAGGAAAACAAAGCAACAAAAGACACGAGAAAGGGGAAGAAGTAGAAGGAATAAAAGAAGAGGAACTAATAGAGGCAATAAAGAAGGTAAAAAAAGGGAAAGCGGCAGGAGAAGATGAGATATACGGAGGAGAAAAGGTGACAAAAAGGATGACGGAAATAATAAACAAAATATGGAGAGGAGAAGGATTCCCGGAGAGGTGGAGGGAAGGACATATTTGCCCAGTGTACAAAAAAGGAGACAAGAATCGGATGACAAACTACAGGGGAATTACATTGCTAAACACTGCCTACAAAATATACTCGAACGTTCTGAAAGAAAAGTTAAAGAAAGAGGTGGAGGAAAAGGAGCTGTTACCAGATGGACAGGCAGGATTCAGGAAAAGAAGAAGAACGACGGATAACTTATACATATTGAAGCACATTGCAAACAAGAAATTAGGAAAGAAAGGAGGTAAAATGGCAGTGGTATTCGTAGACATAACAGCGACATTCGATAGGGTGAACAGGCAAAAGTTGTAGGAGTTCATGCGAAAACAAAAGATAAGTAAAAAGATAATAGAAAGGATAGATGAAATATACGAAAAAACGAGGAACAGGGTGAGAGTAAATGGTGAACTGAGTGAAGGATTTGTAACGAGAAAGGGATTGAGACATGGATGCCCACTGCGCTCGAGCCTGTTCCCGGTATATACTGGAGACCTGGAGGGGACATCAAGGGGACAACAAGAGGGAGGCCTGGTGGTGGGGAACGTGAAAGTGTGAACGCTGGCATACGCGGATGATATAATAGTGTTATTAGCAAAGGAGGAAAAAGAAATGAAGGGAATGTTAAAAACGTTGGACAGATATTTGAAAAGGAAAGATCTGGAAGTCAATGGGAGTAAAACTAAGGTAATGGTATGGAGAAAAGGGGGCGGAAAAAAGAAAAAGGAGGAATGGAAATGGAAGGATGAGGAGATACAGCAAGTACAGGAATTCACTTACCTGGGATAGACAATGAGACAAGACAATAAAGATGGGGAACATATAAAAGAGCGACTGAGAAAAGGGAATAAGCTAATAGGGCAAGTGTGGAGTGTAGGGGACAGACTTTGGAATGGACATAAGGAAAAAATATTATTTGAAAAACTGATAAAAAGTGTGGGGGCGGAAGTGTGGGGGTGGAAAGAATACAAAGAGATAGAGGGGCTGCAAGAAAAATACTGGAGGTGGATACTGCGAGTGATGAAAATAGAACAGTAAAGGACGAGGAGGAAATGAGTAGAAGAACGGAGTGTAAAATTATATAAGAATGCTGAAAAGAAATAAAAGAAGGAAGAATAGAATATGGACAAGAAACCAGAAATGAATATTACGAAAGAAACGGATATGCAGAAGAAGAAGTAGAAAGACTAAGAAGGGAAGGAGTGAACGTGAGAGAGGACATAATTAGAAGGGATAGAGATGTGCAAAAGCAGGAAAGATGGTCGAAGGTACAAGAAGGAAAATACAATGTAAACTATAGGAACATTAAGGGAGAAGGGATACCGTGATATTTGATTGAGGAAGGGAGGAGGGAAAGAAAGAAAATGATAGCGACATTTAGATGTGGAAACGAAGAGAGGGGAAACAGGTACTGGAGAAGGGACGAAGTGAGAAAATGTAGGTTGTGCGGAGAAGAGATAGAGTCGATTAAGCACATGCTGCAAGAATGCAGGGAATTAAAGGAGGAGGAGAGGACGGTGGAAGAGATACTACAAAAAGGAGAAAGGGGAGCGGAGTGGATGCAAGAAACATGGAACAGAAGGAGACAGTTAATAGGAGAAGTGGAAAGAGATAAGAAGTTAGTGTATGTGAAGTAAAGAAAGAAGAGACTGTAAAGAGTGTAAATAGAGAAGGCAAATGTAAATAGTAAAAGGCAAGCAATTTGCAAAATTTCTGTAACTTAAGCAAATAAAGTATATTAGTAGAAGTAGTATTACAAATGTTAGGGTTCTATTTAGAAAAACGGAGTAACGCATGGTTGAAAATTTTAAAATTCGGCGGCCTCTATTTGGTATCCCCTGTCTTCGGTACCATTTTCCACAGATGGAAAAGTTTGGCGAGTTCATGTTTAATCTGATAGCTCAAACCGCACCTCTCTAAGTTATACAGTTCCTGAGATATTTTTTAGACGTCAATTTTTACAAAAAAAAGTCGAATTACACGGAAACAGTCCATTTTAGATCTTACATGTGATACATAAAATTGATGTAAAATGAAACGAAGAATGCAATAATATACAGTGTGTTCCATTTAAAATAAAAAAGTTTGGTTGCGCATGGATTGAACGAAACACCCTTACACTAAAAACTATTTTTACGTCATAGAAAACTTAACTAAGAACAACTTTTATATAAACCATTTTTATTCATTTTTTCTATATCCGAACCATTATCCAGCACATACAGACAATTGCCGTACATATTTTAACTAGATTTTAACATTTCAAAATTACATATTTAACGTAACATGGCTTGCCTAATTATAAGAATTTTGGTTATGAATTTACTTATTTTTTTTCAAACTGAACATAGTGATATACTGTGATTAATGTGGACATAAAATGCGTTATTGTTTTTTAAACAGGCAAAATTAAAAAGAAAGACAAATAGCTTCTATTCTAAGTTGATCAAAACAATAAAGGATTGCCTTAAAATCAACTTCAACTGTTAAATGATAAACTGAGGGCTATAAGTTGTTAAAGAACAACATTATAAAGAACTATTTTGGGGCTTATTTATTATCCTAGGAAGAACTTTAAGGAGACTTGCTTAGAGTTGAATTGTCTTTAAAAGAGACCTCTTCATTGTTTGCTTCAATGTTGGTGCTCCATATGTTCACAAATTGCTATATAGTTGATAGTTTTTGAGATATCCATTTTTTTATTTGTGAACCGATAGATGATAAAATAAGTAATATATTTAAGTAGTAATAGGAAATGTAGTTTCATTAATATCTGTTGCGTATTTTATTACCGTGGCTATATATAGACTTTATATTGAAGACATAGCTATACAGGGTGTGGCAGAAAGAGTTTTGATTAAAAGTAATGGCGGACACAGTTATGTTAAAAATGTGAAATTACGAAGCTGTAGGTTTTGGATAACGCTGAGTTCAAATATAATATTGTCCTGAATGTGGCACTTCCGGTTATACCGGAAGTAGACGTCAACTTTGTTATTTTAAATGGAACCTAGTCCACATTGAATAACGATATCTCCATTAATAACGAAGCTAGTGACGTGAAATTTTAACCAATAAACAACATGCGCTTGCCCGTTAACTCCATATATCCATCTCATTGATATTTCATACAGGGTGTTTTAAACTTAGCCATTTTAAATCATTTATAAGTTGCTTACTTTCAATAGAACACCCTGTATTTTATTACATTTTCCGCTGTATTTTTTTAAGCCAATTCGTTTGGTATCAGTATTCCCTATACCTAAATCCAACCACTTTTGAGAAATTTCATTATCTTAGTTAAAACATAACAACACTTAATTATTTCAACATTAGTAAAGGGTAGGCCATGATTTCCATTATTTAAGGTGATATTTTGTTATTAATTCTGAAAAGTAACCAATAGCCTGAAAGGATTATTAATTGTGGATATCATTAAAAACGTTGACTAGGTATTTTGTATTAATTTAATTAGATAACTTACAAACACAAATAACTAAATGTAATATTAAACAAATAAAGTTTTATAATAAGTATTCAAAATTAGCACCATCTACTTCTAAACATTTATCAATCTTTTTCATTAAGTTGTGTCTTGTAATTCTGAAAATATGGTCGGGTGTTAGAGAATTAAAAGCAAGTAAGACTCTCTGCATCATATCTTCCTTTGTCGTAAGAGGTTTGGAAAATACCTGATTTTTAATGTAACCCCAAATACCAAAACCTAGAGAAGCCAAATCAGGAGAGCGAGCTGGCCAACGAAACGGACTCTGATTGGCAATCCATCTATCATCAAACATGTCGTAAAGATGATGAGCAACAGGTCCAAAGTTATGAGGAGGTGCTCCATCTTGCTGATACCAAGCTGAAGCCGCCTCTCCATTTCTCAATGTATGTAACGCCGGTCGTATGGCTTCTTCTAAAATGTGGCAATATCTTGTACCATTTAAATTTTCATCATAAAATTTTAATGCTAAAATTTTATCGTCTTTTATTGCACAAAAAACATTAAAACTCCAACTATCTTGGAAATAACGTTCTCTACTAACATGTGGATTTCCATTAGACCAAAAATGGGAATTATGTCGATTAAATAATCAATTTTTGCTAAACTTTGCTTCATCACACCATATAACTTTTTTTATGAAGTTTTCATCCTCTTGGGTCTTCATTAAAAACCATTCACGAAATTCTACCCTTCGATGAAGATCGCCTACTTGTAAGTGTTGCACTAAATGATATGAAAATGGTTTCCATTTGTGTTTTTTTAAAATGCGATGAATTGTTCTCGTCGACAAAGTAAGATCTCTCTCACAATCTCTAATGGAGGCATTTGGAGAGGCCGTAAAATAATCCAAAACATTAATTTCCTTTATGTTACTGTCCACTAGTGGTTTATTTTTATTAATTTTTGTCTTAAATTGACCAAACTGACGGCAGTTTTTAAGCAATCTTCTTACAATATCACCAGTTGCATTTGGTCGATTTGAATATCTTTCTGCAAAAACACGGCAAGCCCGTTCAACAATTCTATTACACTCGCCGCAAGTAATAATAAGATTTAAAAAATCATCATTAGTAAATCCTACATTTGCCATTATTTCCTATGAAATACAAACTGGTAAAGAAAACTGTCAAAACGACATAAACAATTAACGTTCTAACTATCAGATCTTTGACAGCCATGGCCTACCCTTTACTAATGTTGAAATAATTAAGTGTTGTTATGTTTTAACTAAGATAATGAAATATCTCAAAAGTGGTTGGATTTAGGTATAGGAAATACCGATACCAAACGAATTGGCTTAAAAAAATACATCGGAAAATGTTACGACAAAGGAAGATATGATGCAGAGAGTCTTACTTGCTTTTAATTCTCTAACATCCGACCATATTTCCAGAATTACAAGACATAACTTAATGAAAAGGATTCATAAATGTTTAGAAGTAGATGGTGTTAATTTTGAACATTTATTATAAAACTTTATTTATTTAATACAGTGCGATCATCATTGTTTGACTGTGCCGCTCCTAGAACAGTACTACTGTTCCGCATCCTTAAAATGAAAATTGTGCTATGCCCAGTGGCGTAAATACAGATATTAAAATAAATACTACCATAAATGACAAAAACTTTGGTGAATGACGAATTGCGTATTATGTAGACGTACAAAAACTTCAATAATTGTAATTTAGTCTTTCTTAACACTAAAGGGAAATTGTTATAAGGTATGTAAAAATTTGGTTAAAAATTATCATTTATTATTTTTAATTGATATTACAGATTTTCTGGATTTCCAAGGCGTATTTATGGTGTATTAAACCAATACATGGTATTTACTCGTCAAATCCAAGTTTTGTAAGTGCTTTCATATACTAAAAGTAATGTTTAAAACAAATTTTGCTTTTTAACCTCAATTTGGTTACGAGAATAGTGTACAGTTTAGAGAGTAAAAACTGTTTAGATGAGCGTTTAATGATCTTTTTGTTTATATTGACATGAGTGGTTTGAAATAGGCAATAATGTATTAATTTTGTTATCAGGTTGAAAATGAATAATCGAAAGGTAATTCATAGCCAAGGGCGGCAAATTATCTACAATGTGTACCAATTTATGAAAAAAGAAAAAGAAGGAACGATGACAATGCCATTATCCCAATTACAAGAATGTGTTGCTGAAGAAACCGTTCTAGACAAGCTACTAGTTGAAAATGGTCATGCTGTCCTTCGTCTCCTTTTGTACCACTCTGAATTAAATCCCATTGAAAAATCGGATAGCAGTAAGGAATGTGATATTTCAAATGGAAGGTGTTAAGCAATTGGCAATGAAGAATTGAAAAAAATTACAGCTGAGAACTCGAAGAAGGTGTGTGAATATGTGGAGAGTGAATATTTAAAAAAAGGAGTGATATTGGATGATGTTACCTTTACAATGACATTAAAACATTTAAATGAATTTTTAAAATGAATTTGTCATTAATCAGGAATCAATGTATGATATATTTGTTAAATAATATTAGTGAAAACAAATTACACGTATGACTGGTTAGTTTATTATAAATGCATACATTCAACATATTCAGCACAAGTCAGGTACACCATTTTTGCTGACCACCTTTGAATGTACACTGGTGAACATCACAAATACATTATAATGGAAAAAAAAAACTTATTTAACTTAATTCTAGATATCACTTTTGCATTGCATTCTAATTTCTGAACAAAAACTTATTTCAGATTGTATACCACTGATTTAGTCCTTCTCATATGGAACTAGTTACCATGTCTACTTTATGATGTACCTATTGTTTTTTAAGATAACTCAAATCTGTATATATTGATCTAAAGCACAGCAAATAATGAATTAATAATGCATTGTTTTTTTAGATCTCAAACGTGCATGTAAATGAGTTCAATTCAGCTAAAGTATAGTAAATAATGAGTAAAAATTTTCAATTAGTACACATATTATTTACATACAAATATAACGATATCCCGACGCACACCTCACTACCCGTTGGAATGAATGGTCTTTTATATGTTTATATTACAGTTAAAAATAGAAAAATAAAATTAAACTTGGCAATTATCTATAAAACAATTTCAAAGTGACCACCATTGTTTGCATTACAGGCATCTACTCTTCGTTTCATATTTTCAAATACATTTATTAATTGAGCTCCTGTAATATTTTGAATTGCGTCAGTTATTGCATTTTTTAATTCATCAGATTTTATTTTTTAAATGTCCAAATAGAATAATAATCCAGTGGAGTAAGGTCAGGTGATCTTGGGGGCCAAACTCCCGCACTTATAACTCTTTCATGAAAATGTTCACGTAAAAAAATCAGTGTTTGATTAGCTGTATGAGCTGTTGCGTTATCATGCTGAAAATATCCATGTTGGACCTCGTCATCGTGCAGTTGATCAATGAACGGTTCCAAAATAGTTTTGTATCGAGCCGCAGTTACTGTATCTTCAAAGAAAATGGGACCTACAATTCTTCTTCGTGACATAACAGCCCAAACTGCTATTTTCACAGGATGTAAAGTAGTTTCTTCAAAAACGTGTGGATTTTCTGCTGACCACATACGGTAATTCTGCGAATTCTGCCGTTTCGGAAATAAGCTTCCAAAATAAACTTGTCTTGTCCCACAGTAAAAGGCATTATAACCTAAAAAAATTTATTTACGAAAAAGGCATAAAATACACGAATAAATTTACCTTGAAAGTCCTGGTTAATTTATTAATGAGTTTTGAAAAAAACTATTTTATTGTAATACAAATGTAGATAAAGAAATAATTGAAAAAGGAAAAATCTATGTACGTTTATGAAATGTCAATCGAAGATGAAATAAATATTTGTGCCTAATTTCACTAGTAACTTGAAATAAACTTTTGATAAAAATTCTGTAAAAAGCAGTTTTTTTTCGGTCATTCATTGTTGATATCCCGGTATTACATTTAGTTATTTTTGTTTGTAAGTTATCTAATTAAATTATTACAAAATACCTAGTCAACGTTTTTAATGATATCCACAATTAATAATCCTTTCAGGCTATTGGTTACTTTTCAGAAACTTATGAAAAAATAACAAAATATCACCTTAAATAATGGAAATCATGGCCTACCCTTTACTAATGTTGAAATAGTTAAATGTTGTTATGTTTTAACTAAGATAATGAAATATCTCAAAAGTGGTTGAATTTGGGTATAGGGAATACTGATACCAAACGAATTGGCTTAAAAAAATACAGCGGAAAATGTAATAAAATACAGGGTGTTCTGTTTAAAGTAAGCAACTTATAAATGATTTCAATTGTGCATGTTGGCGGCTAAGTTTAAAACACCCTGTATGAAATATCAATGAGATGGATATATGGAGTTAACAGGCAAGCGCTTGTTGTTTACTGGTTACCATTTCACGTCACTACCTTCGTTATTAATGGAGATATCGTTATTCAATGTAGACTAGGATTTTTTCAAAATGTTTCAAGAAATCGAAATATCTCGAAAATACAATCATTTTTGGTATAGGACATTGTGCACAAATTTTATCTATAATTTCATGTAGAATTTGAAAATAAAATAAAAAATATTAGGTTCCATTTAAAATAACAAAGTTGACTTCTACTTCCGGTATAACCGGAAGTGCCACATTCAGGACAATATTATATTTGAACTCAGCGTCATCCAAAACCTACAGATGTTTAACATAACTGTATCCGCCATTACTTTTAACCAAAACTCTTCGCGCCACACCCTGTATACTATACCAACTATTGTATATAAGCAATAATCATATTATGTAGACCAGGAATACGCCGTATTTGATACAAATTATTATATTTTCTTTACACATAATTATTTCTATGGTCTAATTTTGTTGATTTTTTATGTTTAATTCTACTTGTCTTACCATGTAATTTCAAAATAAGTAAAATATAATGTTATATGCGGGAATAGCCTTACACATTAGTTCACAGTTAAAGTATAAGATAAAATTAAAAAAAAATGGGTAAAATTTTTATAACTTGTTTCAGTAATTGTATAAATTTATAACTATATATTAAAAATTAAACGATAATTATAAAAATCCAACCAAACGATAAAATTAATATTAAGGTAACTTGTAAACTATTTTTTGAAGGTTAGGCAAATCTTAATTATCGATTTTTCCAAAGCAATGATATTTCAAATGAAAGTTAATTAAAATGATTAATTCTTAGAATTTGAATCGAAAAACCAACTTAAATGTGGAATTGTTAAAAATTATATCCGTACTAAATCTTTTTTTAATTAATAAATTTACGTTCATTCATTCGTCAATGTAAGTTAGCTACTTCAAATTTGTAATTAAGTACCTAGCATTCATACAGTGATAAAATTTTGTTTAAAGATCTAATCACAATTACATGAAGAGTTATTTATTACTTAAAACATTGTTGCAGTTCAGTAATTCAACATCTTAATATACATTAGCTTTAATCACAGTTAATCTTAATCTAGAATTACAAGTGTAATAGAAAGTGTTTAATACACAGAATTGTACGTCAACTTGTGTTTTTACATTTATGGAAGTTAATCGACGCACATTATCAAATTAATCATATCTATAATAAACACCTCTCTATTTTAATGTAATAAGTTTATCAGTATACAAATAAATTAAAGAAACGTAAGTAATTTCAGTTAAGTGTAGTTCAACACAATTGAATGTTGTTATTTGTGCTGTAGACCTAGTTTTTGAAATGTTTGTGAAAACTATTCTATTTTGTTTAATACTTACAGTTTGTGCAGAGAATAGTACTAATTATCAAAATATATCACAAGGTATTTATTTTAAATTTTTTACATTTTTTTTACATTAATTTCTTCGGAAGTTTCCTATTAAATGCATTTTAGTGTTTTCAATGAGAATAATATAATAATTGTACTTAATTTTTCAATTTTACTGTAATTACGTATAAACTTCAATTGCTACATTTTCTTAGTACAACCGAAGATCAAATAGTATTTTTTTTTATTATTGAAAAATTATTGGCCTAGAGACAAGAGAGTAATTCGTTTATCACTACTTTAGCTATACTTAAGTCAATATGATTACGACAGGCCCTAATTTTTCATTTAAGGAGTTTTTTTTAATACTTTTCTAGAATTCTTCTTCAATTATAGGAGTTGAACCAACACTACTATCAATTAAGAACATGTGCCTAAACTCTTCCTTTTGCATTGTTTTGTTCTTGTAAAGATGCAAGTTAATAAATCACAAGTGCATACTTACAGGTACATAGATAGCATTCTATTAGAAACTTGAAAGAAACGTGGAATCTAAGTTACTCCAAGTAGATAAATATTGGTTCTATTGTGCACATTTTGACAAATTTGATTTCCATTTAAACATTTTGTATGTTTAAATGGAATTCAAACCTTGGCCTCAAAATCATAATTTGTTTAAAAAGATAAATTGATCATGTCCGTAATGTTTTTTTCCATTATTTGAAATCATTTAATTTTTGATATTTTGCGTGAAAAAGCAACCCGAACGCGAATACTGTTAAACATGATGCAATATTTTAAATAATTAGAAGGTTCACCGTATTTTTTACACCAATGCTTATGTACTTTAAATATATTTCTTTAACTAGTTATCTACAGACTATAAATGTATTGATAGGCCTTATCGTACAATTACTCTAATAGTAAAATAACATGAACTTTTATTCGTAGTAATTTCAAAAAAATTGTCGTAGTAAAAAATGTTCACAAACATTCTGGATTGAAATTTTTTAATTACTTTATTTGTGCATCACAACTTCTAGAAACGTTTTTCCTTTTTTAAAGGAATATGGAAAATATCACTTACAAAATCAAATTAAAGCTTTTTTTCTACATATGTACATTTGAGAAAAAAATTGTACCATACGATATAGTTTGTAAAGGGTCACATATTAAAAACAATGTTATATACAGGGTAAACCCGAACAGTAGGGCCACAAACAATTTTTTTTTTAGAAACATGGTGAATATGAGGTGGTTTTAAGATTTCAATTCTAAAACTTCTCTTTTCGGTTATATGGATATAATAAAAGGGTTAATTTTTGAGATTTTGTGAATTCAATATAAAATCCTCAATTCCAAAACTTTATATAATCACACTTTTTGGCATTATTACAAGGAAAGAGTTACTATAGTCAACCATAGGGTGTTTGATGCAACTGACCATTTTTAGAAGTGTCAAACTGTTAGAAAAACATTTTTCCAATATTAGCGATTTTTAATACAATTAATTTATGGAAAGAATAATCACAGTGTTGTTAACTAAAGAAGATGTATATTAACGTATTATTTGCACTATGTTTCATAAAAAAAAATTTTAACATACCACAAATTGACAATGTATAGGGCAGATTTAACATGTTAGTGGGGTACTTTTAACATAATGTAAAAAACCTAATATAATGTGTATTCTGTTGTTAAAGTTTAGTAGGCAAATCTACCGAACTACTTAATATGATTTATTATAGGTTTTGTTATGAACGAATAAGTTCAAAGATAAATATGTAATTAAAAATTATTATAAATCTTATTAAATACATAAATAAAAAGTTTACCTCGAGCAGGATTTGAACCTACGACCTGTACTACTGCGCTATCGAGATTCAAGCCCCAATCGATGGAGACTTTGTCTTTATGCAGGCTCACATTCCATTAATATAAGTAATTTGATAGTAATCTCATTATATTTAGAATTTACATCAGTTCTACATATATAAAGACAAAATTTACATCGATTGGGACTTGAATCTCGATAGCGCAGTTGGTTAGCGCGGTACTCTAGCAAAGTACAGGTCGTAGGTTCAAATCCTACTCGAGGTAAACTTTTTATTTATGTATTTAATAAAATTAATAATAATTTTTAATTACTTAATATGATAATTGTCAAAATTTACATCGAATTCAAAATATTTATTTTTCAGTGACAAAATAGCAATTATGTCTTAACGATTTTACCTCAGTGATATCATCGACTTCTGGGTAGAAAAACTTCATTTGGTTAAATTTTTTTTTTCTAATGTTATTCTTTCACGACCTAGAGTGAAAGCTAGTTTCTATGACATCAAAATCATGACAGAAGTGGAACATTTGTCCGTAGGGAACAAATATGTCATATTTTCTTCCTAGCGACTTTTCATTATGAAATATATTTACTTATGTCAATATTGTCGTGAATTATCATACAAGATTTTACCATTGAATAATGAGCCCATACTGTAGAACATTTAAACGTTTTAGCTTTCTCGCTAAAGTACACGAGCATCACATTCTTCGTAAAGTTTTCTGTTTTTTTCCAAACACCACTTTTTAAAACTTCGATATGTTGCTTCGTACAAATTCTTCGATTTTCCAGGTAGTAAATTCACTACCGCAGCATTTGCTGTTTCTGTTATCTATAGCGGTTCTTGTGGCTCTTCAAGTTCATTCCTTTTGTAACAAAACTTGCAAAAACCAATTTGTTGAAATAAATTTTGACGGTTGTCAAGGAATTTACCAAAGACTGCTAATAATTTTTAATATAGTCAGTCAGTTAATTTGGCTTTGAAAAACACCTTGTTTTGGTGTTAATCTCACTTGGGTCGTGAAAAAATAGTATATATATATATATATATATATATATATATCGGGAGAGAATGCTATTTTTCCCTGGGTGCTATAGCCCTCGGGTTTCGTCCTCGTGCTACAAATTGCACCTCTGGAAAAATATCCCATTTCTTTCTCTTAATGTATAATATACTATTTAAATTCTTGACCTCCCTGCATAATAAACAATTGTAGTTTTTGTTGGAAATTGCACTATAACAAAATTTCCAATCTTTATCTCCTGGTCGTCTGTCAATTCCATTATTGAATGCGCACCTAAGGAACTCGCTGTCGTCACATGATTCCTTTGGTTTTTTTATTGTTTGTTATTTAAAAAAAAATCTCTTCGCTTCATGCTTTTTCTCTTTTATCTACCTTTTTCGTCTTTTTCTTTTCTTTTCGGCTCTCTCTATTATTTATTTAGATTTAATGGTGATGTTTGGAGTTGGTATTGGTCTTACTTCAGATGGTAATATAAGCTGTTTCTTTTCTTTGGGTTGAAGCAAATTGCTGCTTGTATGGCTTACGCAAGTTGGAAACAAACCTCTAGATGGGGATTCTACTTTTCTGCTTCTACATGTTTCTTGTAGCGCACTTGTGCTGGTAGATTTTAATATCTGCGACATTTTAGCATTATCTGGAGATTTTTCAGTTACTCTTGAAGTAGAAGCATCAGTATCATCTTTTTGAGGATCTCCACCACAAAATCCCAATCTTTAAATGCATAAATATTAAACGGCCAAATAACTGGTGATTTAAAACCGGCTAATATATTTTTTGGTGTAAATGACTCTACTTCTACAATGTCGTACAAGGTAACTGTTCGACTTGTATTGCTGATCATCCAGCTATTCAACGATCTCTTTAGAGCAGCTTTAATTGGCCTATATACCCCTACATCCAGTGGCTGGATTTTGTGGGAAGCGTGGGGAGGGAAATACAAAAGAATAATGCCATTTGAGCGACAGAATTCTATCGATTGAGTGGATACATGGGTTTCGTGGTTATCCATGATGATTAGACTATGTTTACGAGGTTCCGGTTTTAGATCAAGATGCTGCTTAATATGTTTTAGCACATCTAAAAACAGATCGGCGGTCATCCATCCAAATTTGTTACATAATCCCAAACTTCCTGGTGGAGTATGTCTCAAAAAACTATCTTTAAAGCGAACTCTCGGAAAAACATATACTGGGGGTATAGCGTTGCCTATGGCATTAATAATTCCAACGAAAGTAATCAGTGATCCTCTTTCCGCAGAGACTGCCTGCCCAAGTTGTTTCTGACCTAAAAACGCGATTACCTTTGGTTGCTCTAATACTTTGGTTACATCTGTTTCATCGAGGTTTATTATTCTGGATGGTTGAAACTGATTCATAAGTTTCTCAACATTATTATAAAACTCTTTGACACTTTGTTTATTAAAGCATTTAATTCTTGCTAGGCTTGCGTTTTCAGCTTTTCTTACGTCGCTTCATAAAACTCAACATCCAGTGTTTGTAAAAACCTGCGGCTAGCATGCTTAGAACATTTCTTTCTACTTTCACTCTCTTGTCCTGAATCTTCACTACGTTTTTGTTTTAATTTTTTTAAACGCTACAACAGTGTAGTTCTGTTTGTACTGTAAATATCCCTACTATGACATATCTTGCCTACTGTATCGGAGCACTAGTATAACCTACAGAAAGTGACATAGTATGAATCGTATTGTAAGTTATCCAGAACCGTACCTACTGAATATTATGTATTTAGCTGTGGGGCACATTTGACATATGGAAAATCTCCCCCACACTACCTATGTTGAACCTGTCACACCATGACTAAATTAAAATATTAATAAATTGTACTGACACATGTAAGTATTTTTAGGTTTGCCAAATGTGCCCCGAACTCCCCTATATAATATTTATATTTCATATACAGTGTTTTTCTTTAATACTCCCCCTCCTTCTATTTTTTGAACGGAACAAATTATACATTACTTGGTATACAGTAATAGGTGTATAGATGCTGTTTTAGTGTCAAATTGAAATTATAAATTTCAAGATGGCGGCTAGGTGCATTTTGAATTAAAAATTTAAATGGAAAAGAGGGGCTTGCGTGCCTCATTCTGAACCTCTAAGCGAGTACTATATAACCCTAAACTATTAAGTCAATATCTGTGCGAAACACAAAATCGCGGGATATTGACATGAAACAAAAACAATTAAAATTTGTACATTCACATTAAAGGACACTGTAAGTGAATTTGACAATCTGCCAGTTTATTCATTGTACGTTTAATCGAGTCTGTCTTACTGTTGGTTCTAAAATGGTTATTTCTCGCCCATTAGAAGAGAAAATTGAAACACTTTTGAGAGAGATTGAAAGAATTTTCAGTGACCGCTTTTCAAAGGAACAAATTTCATATATAAAAAATCCAAATGGCTTCAGTTAACTGAAGGTACCCTGATCGAAGAGTAGAATTTTGGGAAAATATGGCGGAAAGAATCGTAAGCCATTCTACCTATCTTCACAATATCTTTTTTAGTGACGAATGTGCATTTTATTAAATGCTAGTAATTTTCGTGGTCGTTGAATTGGTCGTCGGGTGTCCCACGGAATGGACTGCTCGTCACTGCATTTGACCCCTTCGGATATTTTTACTGGAGCTCAAAAAAGTGTTTGAGCCGGCACCTACTTCTGGTTTGGAACTACTTCAGATGATAACAAACGTTTGTAGAAATAATACCGTTTGTGTGTTTGAAAGGAAGAAACTTCAGACAGGATTCTGGTGTTATTATTTACAGCATCTTTTGAATTGAATGTTTGAATACTAATTGTTTTTGTTTCATAGCATTAAAAATGCCGCCATTTCGAGTTTTTTAAAGATATTGGCTTAATATGCTAGAGTTATAAAGTACTCACTTAGAGGTTGATAGTGAGGTACCGTAAGCCTCCATCAAAATTTTTAATTCAAACTGACACTTGAAACTTTCAACTCTCAATTTTACACTAAAACATAGTATTTATGTACCCATGACTCTTTACCAAACCGGCTACCCTGTATGAGGTTTTTCAGGGGATTTTCCTTTTACACATATAGCGTCACGGCCCTAACTCTGTTCCTTGTACCTTGACCGCACCTATCCTTAACCCCACCATGAATATATATGTATGTTGGGAATTCACGTTGTCGCTGAAGGATGAAAGCTGAAGCTGCCGCCCTCCCTTTGGAGAGGGAATGAAACACGTGGCCTTTGCTTTTCTTTTCTATACCAAGTTTCAGATCTCAAATATGATCCGTTCAAAAAATAGAAGGAGGGGCTTCATTAAAGAAAAGCCTTATATTACCCAATATAGCTCTTACAACCACTTACTTTTTAGAGTATGCCATATATGTATCTCCAATGGCTTCCAATGAAAAAACAAGGCGCCATTCTCTTTTGTGGATATTTCCAATTTTGTGAATTTGGATTCTTTTTAATATAAAACGCTTATGTATTAAATAACCCAAAGTCGACCCACATTTATTTTTAATTATTACAAGGTGACTCCAAATTAGATGCCAACCTTCAAGGAGGTATTAGTATGGCTCATTTGTGATCGATTGAGCCCTATATCTAAAAATCAACGATTTTCGAGATATTTGAGATTTTTTGATTTTGCAGTAATTCTCCATTTTAGTTCAGTTTTAGTCGATTCTGTAGGAATTGATCCTTTAATTTTAGTCCAGTTTTCAATAGTAGAATATGTATTTTACTTAAAAAATGCTTATAAGAAGAAGATTGTAATGATTTCATTGATTCAAAGTTTTCTTGACTTTAGGTATAGACCATGGTACATGAGATTTACTCAGAAACAGGTGTTTACATTTGACAAAATCAAGTTGGTGGTCGTAACTTATTTTGAGCCACTCTATATACAAAGTTTTACCACTAAAAAAACCGCAGTCAAAAATAAAAATCGATGTGTCCAAAAACTAGACCCTTGAACATTAAATGAATTTAGATATAACTTCTGGGACTCACTGCATATATATATATATATATATATATATATATATATTTATTTATTTATTTTAACAGGGATACAGCCTATATACAGGTATGAAAAAATATCACGGGTCTGATTTATAATAAGTGAAACAGAGACAGTACAATCAGTTCACGTGCTAAGTGAAATAGAATGCACAACAAACTAAAAGCACTGATGCCATACATGTGTCTTTTGAGTAGGCTAGTATCAATGACACATTTAATTGCTACTCATGTATTCCACTGAAGAAAAAATACAGATTATTAAGTGGTATTATCAGGAAGCGCCGCACAAGAAATAATGGGCAGGTTTGCTTTTTCTTTTGAAAACAGGCCAATTCCATCAGAAAGTACGATTATGCGTACTGTTTGTAAATTTGAAAGATGTGGACGTTTAAATCATTGTAGAAAATGCTGTAACATTGATGGTAATGAGTGAGCATCCTGGTCGTAACTTAAACGAAGAGCGCGTACTCAATAAATTGCAGTGTGTAGTTTAGCAGAAACTAATTTCCCCTGCCATAATACAAAAATTGCTGAAGAAATGAATATTGAACCAAGAACAGTTCGAAATATCTTGAAAAGGAAATAAATACCGTTGCTATAAGTTGTAAACTGCACAAGAAATTTTTCCAGAAGATCATCAAAAGCATATGGAATTTTGTGAAGATATGATGAATCGGGCTAATGAAAACCAAAGATTTTTTGAAATATTTTGTTTACCGACGAGTGTTCCTTTAACTTACATGGCCATCACAATCCGCCTGTCTCTGCTGGTTACTCTCGGGAAAACTAACACATTAGTATTCCTTACCGGACACAATACCCCCAAAAAGTTAATATGAGGGCAGAAATTTTAGGCATTCGCATAATTGGTCCATTTTTTATCAACGGAAACTTGAATGCGGACAAATGTTTAGAAATGTTGAGAAACCAGATAGTTCCAGCTGTTCAACGCCTCAATATAAATTTTGATGACATTTGGTATCAAGAAGATGGCTGTCCTGCTCATACTGCAATAGGAGTTCAACAGTTTTTGGAAACTACGTTCCCTAACAGTATCATTAGTGGAATATGTACTATTAAGTATCCTCCTCGTTTACATGATGTCGCGCCGTATCCAAGAAATGTTAGAAAACACCCGAACTGAATTTTATCACAGATTGGGTTAATGCCTTGCGTAAAGTAGAGGTATTTTCGAAAATCTTATAAAGTAGAGTTGTGAAAAAAGTGTATTCTGTTCATTTTTAAAAATAGTTGGTTTTTTTAATAAGAAAGTTAAAGTTAAACCTTAAACTTAAGTTATATTATCAGGGTAAATCTTAATGTTCTGGTTTGTAGCTTTCGAAAGTTTCTTCTTATGAGTAGTAATCGAACCATGTCATAAATACGCAATTACAATAAACTTCGACTTTTGAGGTATTATCATTTAATGTTTAAGTGTAAAGTATTTCCTTAATAGTTTCAAAGAACACACGACTTTTCAACATCATCTTAATTGCTTTGGTTTCGTTAGAAATGTTGAAGCTAGATTGAAGGAGACTTAAGCAGTTCATATTTTGTGCCTATACGCAAATATGTACAAGTGCAACATCGGTAAAGTTATTTCTCTCTCACAGTCATATAATGCTTATTGGGTTTCTTTCTAGCTTATTAGAACTCAGACCCGCAATAATGTTTTTCCATACCTATATATATATATATATATATATATATACTGTGGGTCTATCTCCGGTTACCTTTCAACCTACAGATTGATATGGGGTTCACTATCGCTAAATCGACGTATTAGCTCATTTTACAGCCAAGTTTCGATAAGATCGGTGATCTTGTCGGGATGTCTCTCTGTGCGTGTGCGTGTGCGTGTGTATGTGTGTGTGTGTGTGTGTGTGTGTGTGCGTGCGTGTGTGCGTATGCGTGTGCGTGTAAAGGTGCGTGTGCGTGTGTGTGTGTGTGTTGTGTGTATATGCTAGTATCCACGATAACTCCATTAGGAAAATACCTACGTAAAATTCTGTATTTAAGCTTATTTTCATTTTTTCTGGCTTAGAGCTGATTAGAATTTGGGAAAAATCCAGCGGCGGAGAGGGGGGTTTATTTGGGTCTGTTTTTGGTTTTGTCAAATATTTGTAAGGCAGCTGCATATTTCAAAGGTATAAAAATACCTAGATATAGACCTTAAACATATCGATCAATTATGCTCTATGGCGCGTAATTTAGCGGCAAAAAATTCCTAATTTAGAATTTAAGTGTTAGTTAAATTTTTTTCATTATCTAAATAACGATTAATTTTATAAAAAAAATTGTAGACGTATTTTTTAAAGGAAACTTAATTTTACGTAAATTTTCCTTATAAAGTTTTTAATGTAAAGCGAAATAAATGTAAAATTAAATAAATATTATTGAAAATGCCGAAACTGTATTATTAATATTTTTATAGACGCGGGCGGCTTTGGAATTTTTTTACGTTAATATATGTTTGTCTACCTGACATGAGGTTTTAAACGTCATTCTGACATAGATTATTGTTTCTGTTTTTACAATTTTGCCTGTTTTCTTCATGAATTTATAAAAAAAGAGGTTCCATAGTTATCCTAACAAAATTGAAGTTAAAATTAGGTATTTCATTTAGTTTAATTTAAGTTAGCATCTAGATGTCTATTAACCTCTAACACTCAGGAAGTTTTAAACGTCTGTTTGACATAGATTACTGTTTTTGCGTTCTCAATGTTGTCTATTTTCGTAATGAACACCTTATAAAAGAGGTTGCATAATGATCCTTAACAAATGTTATTAAAATTATTTCATTTCTTTTAATTTACATTTTGTAGGTTGGAAGGTCGTGTGGTGTTCCACATTAGACATTTAATAAAACTGTAATACTGTTAATCAATCGTTTCAAACAGTCCATAACACTATTAGCACGCACACTAAAAAAATAATTGTCCAATGACTTAAATAATAGATAATGCTTACAAAAAATGAAAATACTTGCATCATAACAGTCAATATTATTGCAAAAATGCTATAAAATCCCTAATAATAAACAAGTAGTACTTTGTTATTTTTTTTAAATCTTAAACGAACGATGTTTGTAGCTTGTAAATACTACTATCCTTTAATTAAAAATAAAATATTGACACAGTGTAAATATTTAAAGATAATCAAACTTGTTCAATTTTTTCATAAACACTTGAATCTTCTACTTATATGTTAAAGAACTCATTTTACCTCAAGGCAATGTAATATAATAACTAGACGATAATAAAGGATAGTGTGTATGTCTAAAACCATAAAATTTAAGATGGTACTGGCGTACGTTTAATACATAAGTACAAAATCATACACTGCTGTGATTTAGATAATTACACAATATTACCTAATTCTTAAAGTTTGGTTATCAAGCAAGTACCTTTACTTTTTGGGTTTTTAAGTGGTGTGTTTTTATATTTATATTTTACACTAATCTATACGTTTAAATAACAATTAGTACTGAGGACGATAACTATAATTGTTATAAAACGTAGAGATATGTAAAATACAAATATAAAAATACACCATTAAAAAACTCTAAGAGCTAAGTATTTTAATTACCTTTACAATACAGTAATCGTTAATTATTTTGTTTTACATGTCATTCAAACGTTGAAGTATCAAATTTGACGTGGTATAACGATTGAAACAATATTTGTTTGGTAATTAGAAAGGTGACATAATGCGAGTTATAAGTAAGCATAGGAGATAATCAAAATTTTTCTTGAATAAACCGTAATCGATTTAAGATTGTGTGAAACTGCTTATATAAATCACGGATATCTTAAAATTGAAACCAAATTATTTTTTACAATTTAAACATTGTATCGGTAACAGATCAAATTGCAACATTGTAATAGAAATCTTATTTTTTACGCCATTCAAAAGAAAATTGAAATCTATCTCTCTCCCTCTCTCCCTCCCCCTCCCCGTCTCGTCCATTCTCCCTCTACCCCTCTTCACCTCTCTCCCTCTTTCCCTTTCCCTCTCCCTCTATCCCTCCCCCTCCCCCTTTCGTCCATTCTCCCTCTACCATCTTCCCCTCTCTCCCTCTTTCCCTCTCTCCCTCTCTCCCTTTCTCCCTCTCTTCCTCTCTCTCTCTCTCCCTCTCTCCCTCTCTCCCTCTCTCCCTCTCTCCCTCTCTCCCTCTCTCCCTCTCTCCCTCTCCCCCTCTCCCTCTCTCCTCTCTCCTCTCTCCCTCTCTCCCTCTCTCCCTCTTCCTCTCTCCCTCTCTCCTCACTCCCTCTCTCCTCTCTCCCTCTCTCCTCTCTCCCTCTCTCCCTCTCTCCCTCTCTCCTCTCTCCTCTCTCTCCTCTCTTCCTCTCTCCTCTCTTCCTCTCTCCTCTCTCCTCTCTTCCTCTCTCTCTTCCTCTCTTCCTCTCTTCCTCTCTTCCTCTCTTCCTCTCTCTTCCTCTCTTCCTTCCTCTCTTCCTCTCTTTCCTCTCTTCCTCTCTTCCTCTCTTCTCTCTTCCTCTCTTCCTCTCTTCCTCTCTCCCTCTCTCCCTCTCTTCCTCTCTTCCTCTCTCCTCTCTCCTCTCTCCTCTCTTCCCTCTCCTCTCCTCTTCTCTCTCTCCTCTCCCCATCACATCTCTCCTCCCTCCCCTCCCTCTATTCCCCATCTCTCTCTAAAATTCGATTTCATATACCCAACTTCAACCTACACGGAGTTATTTAATAAAAATCAAGAAATGCCTTGCATTGTCAAGAGATCCTTTACTTAGTATGTCATGGAAACAAAAGCAAATTGAAATAATTTGGTCTCAGATGTGGATCCTTATTTAATTACACAAGACTTATTAATAACGAATAAGAACAATGTTGACAGAACTTTAACGTAAATGTTCTCAACATGACTACCATTGTTATTCAACCATTTTATTATTCTACTTTCAATACATTGCGTAGCGCTTCTAATTTTGTCGGGATCGAGACATTCAAAATTTTGTTTTATTGTAAGTCTCAAATCATCTAAATTGCGAACTGGTGAAGAATAGACCAAATCTTCTACCCTACCACAAATATAAAAGTCTAAAGGTGTAAGATCTGGAGATCATGCAGGCTTCAGAAATGGACCTCGATTTCCCCACCAACAGACATCGAATACGAATGTCAGTCAGTATCCACAGTTTTGTATTGTGTTGTGGTGCCCCATCCCTGCGGTACCATAAACGTGTAGTTCTAGTCAGTGTCCAATTTTCAAGAAATGTTTCTACCATATTTTGATGAATTCCTAAGAACCTTTCACTATTCAAATCTTTATCGCACATAACGTAGAGTGTACCTCTTGATGTGTTACGAGACAAAACACATTTATTCGAAATAGTAGTTGATTTTCAGCTTCGAGCCCCGTATGTGGATTTTCCAAAACAGTTATTGTGAACTTCCTGTTGACTACCTGATTGGTCCAAATTATGCTTTCTAGGAATCAGGCGTGCTCATGCATTTTGAGTAATAAATCCTCGCAAAAGTTTATCCTACGGGGAAAGTCATCAGCGTATAGTTTTTGCAGTCTTATGAATGAAAAAGGATGTAGCTTATTTAACGTTGTAAAATGGTTTGTGTTGCAGAGTATGAAAGTCCCAATTCCAAAGACACCGTTCGTATTGAGGCTTAAGGGTATGCTTGAGAATATTTGAGAATGATAATTTGATTATCTTAATTGCCAATTGGTGGTTTCACACTCGTAATAGGTATAGAAACTTTCCCAAAATTTATAGAATCATTTCTCAATCGTGAAATCTTGTCATGCTTGGTATGTTAGGGTATTTTAAATCAAACACACCGGCAGTTTGCTAAATATTTCTTTGACAGATGCCATGGATTACAACCAACTTCATTTGGATAATTTTTATTATATCTATGAATTAGCACAATTCGTGTTCAGTTTGACAGATTATGAGCTTTATTTACATTGTCTTTTATTTCCAAGGCATTCTCGAATCTTTTGGTAATGTAAGGCATTGCCTTATTTTTGTTGAATAAATCGATAGAAATTAAAGTTACGTATAGGGAATGCTTAAGTAGTTCGCATAAAATTCAATAGTAGGTTCAATTTGAAAAAATAGAGATCTTTGAAATTCGTCGATATGGTACAAAATGGAACCATCGATGGAACCTCAAGAGTTAGCCTGGCGTTCGAGCCAATTGCTCCACAAATTTGGTTTCCTAATTTAGAACGGGTTACGACATACAAATTTTTCCGTAAACTACTAACTCGGTAATTTTGTATAGAAAAAGCGCCATATGTCGAAAACATAAAAGTATAAAAGATAAGTTAACATTATTAGGTTGTCTAAAATCTAAATAAGAAGCCGAATCGAACTATGTGAGAAAAAATGTAGATTTTCATTTAAAATAATAAAGTTGGTACCGATTTTTCTCACACTCGGTATAGCTGGAGTAATAAAAGTATTTTAGGTAGAACGGGTATGATCGATTATGACAGCACACCTAATTTCATGTTTATAATCCAACTGAAAGCTGAAAAACCTTTAATACACTTCCTGCACAAACGCGCGCCTGCGCGCGCGTGCGCACGTACGCACGCACGCACGCAGAGAGAGAGAGTTAGAGTGAGAGTGAGAGAGAGTGGGAGTGAGAGTGAGAGAGAGTGGGAGTGAGAGTGAGTGAGAGTGAGAGTGAGAGTGAGAGTGAGAGTGAGAGTGAGAGTGAGAGTGAGAGTGAGATTGAGACTGAGAGTGAGAGTGAGAGTGAGAGTGAGAGTGAGAGTAAGAAGCGTAACCTGACAATGATGCCGATTACATTATACGCCGCCATATTTGTCGTGTAATTGAGCGGTTTAATAATATAGGAATTCTAGACAATCAACTGGTCACACCACACTTGCTAATAGGAAGTTGTGGAAGATGTTCGTGCTCCTATTGAACAACCCAAAAGCCACCGTAATAATTTCGCAACAAACTGGCTTGTAATATGAAACATGTTACACAGTTGTCAAGAGAAAATTACATTTCTATCCTTACCAAATAAGAGTATTACAAGAACTTCATCGTCCCGACATTTAAAAGCGTATAAACTATTGCAATTGGTTCACTGCACATCTACGAGACGATAACTTGTTGGACAAAAGTTATTTCTCCGATGAGGCAGTGCAAGACGGTTACTTTCAGCATGATAATGCAACTGCACATACAGCTGCAGAATCAATAAGATTTGTACAGTAATACTTTAAAGACTGAATGATTATAAAAATCCTTTACCCTCCAAGATCGCCGGATCTAACGCCCTTTGATTACTTTTTGTTCGGTCATCTAAAAAATGTAATTTATAGAAGCCCTTTGCATACACTTGCCGAATTACGTGCAGTTATAGAAGCGTATGTACACAATACAACGCAACAACAATTGGAGGCAGTTTTTGAAAGCATGAAAAAGAGAGTGAATGCGACTGACGACTGTTACCTAGTACACAATTTATAAAAGAAATTTAATCACGTTTGAATTACTAAATTGTTTCTTTGTGTTAATTTTATTTAATATTTGTAAGGTTATGTTTACATTGTTTAGTATTGTGCGGTACTATATGAGCGACGGAAAATGGTGACTAACATCGTGTTTCATAAGAGCGGCTGTGTCAATGGTTATTGATACCCCTGATAATATATATATATATATATATATATATATATATATATATATATATATATATATATAATAAATTAAAAAAGCCATGTTCTGGGATTTAACTTGTGTTTTATTAAGTAAAATATAAAATTCTAGGTTTCGAGGACTTCTATGTCCTGTTTGTCAAGAATGAAGTTATAAATTAAAACATGAAACAAGTTAACCAAATATTAAATTATAATTATGATGAACGGGCTCTGCTGCGAGTGAAAGATCCAAGAGAAAGGGAAAGGGCCCCCTATTTCATTCCCTCCCTCAAGGGGAAGCGGGCTGCTGGAGCTTCCCGAGCTCCTTCAGTCACAATCATGGATTCCCAGCATACATACATGCATTACGTATACAGTGTGTCCGAGATTCAGCATGCATGTATTGCTATATTCGTTAATATTGAAGATATAAGTCGGTTAAATGGGGAAAGTTTTAGAGAATTTTATGGCTATCATCATGGTGAAGTCAGATTTGAAGTAACTTTTTTTATTTTTGAAATAATTGAAGAAAACAAAAATTGTGCATTTTCTACTACCCCCTGTAGCTCTTTTATTTGAAGTCTGACAACATTTTGATTTGTACATTATTATGACACTTTTAAAAAAAGTACCAAAATTTATCTACAGTCATTTGTTTTTGAAATACATACACTAACTATTGTTTTTCATATGGACGCCATCTTGGATTTTTACATTATCGAATAGTATTTTTTATCACCTTTTCAGCGATGTATCACATGATACGAGAATTTACTTCCAATTATCAAAAATTTAAACCCTTGCTAATTTATCTGTTTTTACTTACAAAATTTAATACATTTCTAACTTTTGTTTTTGGACGCTATTTGGATTTTTACATTATCGAATAGTGGATTTTAACACCTCTTCTACAATGTATTACATGATATGAAAATGTAGAAGATGTGTGGAGTGTAGAGGGGGACATATCGAGCATGTTTTATGATAGTTACTATTATCGGTTTTGTTTTTATTTCAGTTATTAGAAATTACAATAATTAGGAATCTAATTGTATAAATTTTTCATGCCTTCTCAAGGCCTACTATTTCAATTTTATATTTTTTAAGTTTTTGATAGTTGGAAGTAAATTCTCGTATCATGTGTTACATCGCTGAAAAAATACTATTCGATAATGTAAAAATCCAAGATGGCGTCTATATGAAAAACAATAGTTAGTGTATGTATTTCAAAAACAAATGACTGTAGATAAATTTTGGTACTTTTTTTTAATTGTCTTTTAAAAGTGTCATAATAATGTACAAATCAAAATGTTGTCAGACTTCAAATAAAAGAGCTACAGGGGGTAGTAGAAAATACACAATTTTTATTTTCTTCAATTATTTCAAAAACAAAAAAAGTTACTTCAAATCTGACTTTACCATGATGATAGCCATAAAATTCTCTAAAACTTTCCCCATTTAACCGACATTCTATCTTCAATATTAACGAATATAGCAATACATGCATGCTGAATCTCGGACACACTGTATATGCATAGTGGGATTAAGGATGGGTGTGGTCAGGATAAGATCGGAAGGAACGGAATTAGCGTTCTGAGGAGGAAAGTGCTACCCCAGCATTCGCCTAAGTAGCCGCACATGGTGTGCATATACGCAGTGGCCATGCCGCAAGATGTGCATGAGGAAACCCCCCTGAAAAAAACTCATACAAGGTAGAGGGTAACGGGAATCGGATCCATTACCTCCCGAATGCTAAGCAGGTCGTGTCACCACTACGCTACCGGCTCGGTCCGAGATATGAAGAACAGTTTATACTGTTCGTAAAGGAGGAGATATTGTAATGATATTGAGAACAATAGTTTACGGGAGAATTTTCAACGGTGTTAAAATTTGAAGTAATTTTGAAGTTCGAATTAACTTGTTTGATTACTCTTTCCCACATTTGGGATATTCTAGAGCTGTCGTCGCGTTTGTTCAGAGCGTTTGGTCTGCTGTCAATTTCGATTGCCTCTCTAATAACCCGTTCGTGTAAATTATATATGGTTTTCATGCCAGTTAAATCCCAAATGTTGGTATCGCTACATTGATAATACTTTTGTTGTTTGGCCACATGGAATAGAAAATTAAAAAAAAAATGTTGGACCATCTTAACCAAATTCACAGTAATATTAAATTTACAATGAAAATTGAAGAAAACAAATCCCTCCCCTTTCTAGATATACAAATAGCAAGAATTCCCAATTAGAAAATTCAAACACAATGTTTATCGTAAGCCGACAATATGCAATTATTGTACTTTCAACAAGACAAGGGCAAGTATTCATTGTGTACTGGATGTAAAAACATGGTTAGATCAAACGTTTTACCATAGGCGAATAAGTCATTTTTCTCAAAATCCTTGGCCGGCTAGGTCACCCGATCGTACGCTGTTAGATTTCTTTTTATGGGGCATTTAAAAAATATGGTATACAAACATCGGCTATTTAGAAATGTTGCAATCTTATAATGTGGTTCTAGATCGCATAGCCCAAATAACTCCGCAAATGTTGAGGAACGTGTATAAAGAACGGCGCAGAAGAACAATGTTATGTATGGAACGGAACGGCGAACATGTACAGTTTAAGTAGTCTACTTACTTTGGAAGGGCGGTGCGCTGAGGATGTCTTGGAAAGGTTAGTTAAAAAATATATAAAGTTAGATATTATTGGTGTAATTTGAACTGCTTTAAATTTATTAAAATCTTACTTGTACAATCGCAAGCAGGTTGTGTCATTCAACAATGTATTGAGTTTTTCAGGGGAAGTGTGGTGTTCCTCAAGGGTCAATTTCAGGACCCTTTTTATCTATTATTTATATAAATGATCTATTGAAGCTCAATTTGGATGATGGTGAGATTTTGTCGTATGCTGATGATACAGTTTTGTTAGTACCGGGAGATACTAGGGACGAGATTTTTTATAGAACATCTAAATATCTGTAATTTTCATTCATTAAGTATTGGTCAGATAATAACATTTTATCTATCAACTTTGATAAAACACCGTTTTTGTCTTTTTATATTCATAACAATAGTTCTCCCCAAAAAAAGACAATTAATGATTCATAACCATAATTGCACTTTCGTAAACTGTAATTCAAAGATCTTCCAAGGTAAAATATTTAGGAGTACAAATTTATGAAAATGTAAAATGGAATTGCGATATTTACAATTGTATTAGTAAAATACGTAAATTTATATTTGTTTCCCGAACGTTAAGCAACTTTACAAATTTACATATGTTGCGAACAATTTATTATGGATTTGTTCAGTCACTTTTAAATTATGGTATTGTTGCATGGGATGGGGCTGCTACAATTCATCTGCATAAATTAGAAATTGCTCAATAATGTATTATTAAATTAATGCTAAAAAGGTCTAAGAGATATTCAAATGATTCAGTCTGCTCTGAGTTGAAATTATTTATTGTCAAGCACTTATATTTTTTAGCTATCATGAGTTTACTGTGCAAAAATAAAAATCGTACTTCCATATTTAATGTTCCTTATCATAACTACTCCACGAGATTTAATTACAATTGGTCAATGTTACTCTATATTTTATATTCATACATTAACGAATTATATTAAGGGAAAAATAAGATTTTGATGTACTTCTAAATTATTCGTGTCTCACCTATATGAGAAAAATTAAAGGTATGTTAAAGGCAATCTCCTCAGTGCAGTTGAAACAAATATTTAATAATTAGTGAATTTACTTACCTAATTTTTATTGCTAGTAGTGTTTTTGAATCCTTATATATGACTTGCCCTTTTCTTTTCTTTTTTTAATACTTATAATCATTTTATAACTGTATACGGAGTAATCAAATATTTTACTTTGCATAGCATACAGGTATACATTTATTTGCTTGCAAATATAATAGAATTTATTTGTTTTTTCTTGTTTCTTATTTATTGTGTTCTTTTTTTTGTTTTTTTTACGAATAATAGATTTATTATTATTATGTACTCTCTATTTGCTTTCTGTGTTTTATTGTGTTTGCAATGTTCCTTACTGATATTTTGTAGCTTTAGCATTCTTCATCCTGCTTAATTAAGGTATGGTTGTAACCAATTTAAAAAGGCTTGGATGAAAGAAAAATGGAATTTCTTATTTAAAGTTTTTGTATTCTATAGATTGCAAACGTCAGAGGTTTGAAAATTAATATTTTTAGTTTTCTCCAATTCTTTGTGAGACAATAAAGGGAAATTATTGCACTGGGATTTTTTTACTCTGTTTTATGTAAACCAAGCGAAAAAAATTTTTTTTTAATTTTCAGAAAACACAAAAAAATTGATATTTTTCAAACGTCCTTGAATCTTTTTGAAAATTGACGCATATAGGTAAAATCGGATTCTGAACAACTTTTGTCTTTAAGACTTTTCGATATTTTGCCATCTAACCCCACTTTTTACATATTTACGGCGAATTTTTTTTAATTTGCCGCCATGACAGTGGTCAAATGACATATGTCAAAGTAATTTTTTTGTTATTGGTTATGCCGAAGCGATCCCAAGTAAAATTTATTTTGGAACATTAATAAAATATTTTTCCATTTGTTGTGAACTCTTTGCAGATCACTATATATACAAGGTGATCCAAATCAAATGCGCACCATTGGTAACTTGTTTATTGTTAAAACTACAACATCGGTAAAATTAGCACTTCTATAATTTTTTCCGCTGACTACAATAGTAAAATTGAAAAACAGTTTAACATCGCGTTTTTAAGTTTTTGGACAAAATAACATGTTTTGAAATAGAATACCACGTGTATTCTTTAAGAATCTCCATGAAATTTGGAGTAACATTTTTGCTAGGATTAAGAATAGTTATAAGAACCTAAACCTAAACTAATTTGGAAGGCTATGGAAACACATCACGATATTTATAATGAAGGATATAAAAAAGACTAAATTTTAAAAATTCCGGGAACCATTAATTTGATTATCAAACAACATTTTGTTCTAGACTCTAGCTCTACAACTCTATTTAAGATGATGTTCAAAATTTCCTCCTCGTTCCCGAAGACATTTGTCAACTCGTTTATGAACATCTTTTACACTTTTCAAAACGGCCCTGCCATCTATTTGACAAAATTCTTCTCGAACAAATTTTTAGAGCATCAACATTATTGTATAAATAAATGCGATTTTTCAAACAACCCCACAAGAAAACATCGCGTGAGGTCAAATCAGGTGATCTTGGAGGTCTTGAAATCGGTCCATTAGTTCCAATCCACCTGTCATTAAAAAGACTATTGTGAAGATGACTAGTTTCTTGATAGCTGTGAGCAGGTCTTCCATCCTGCTGAAGAATGACATTTTGTCTGCTTACAATATCTATTTCACTTTAAAAATTGTCAAAAATCTCATGTATAAATTCCACATATCTTTCGCCGGTAAGGAAACATTCATAAATAGAAGGTCCAATCATTCTAGATGAAACTATCCCACACCAAACGTTAAAACTAAAACGAATCTGAGGAGCTTTAGAATGTGCTTGCAATGGGTGTTCTCTTGACCAGTAATGATGTTTTTTTTCTGTTAAATATTCCACAATTAGGAAAGTTTGGCTCCATAGAATATTTAGATAATTATTGGCGTTTTGTTGACAATAGTTAATATACCAATAGTAAAAATCCATTCTTCGTTCAGGATCTCCCAGGAGATCTTTTTCAACGCCGTTTTATTGAAAACATTCCTTAGTTCTAAACTTTCGGCAGAGTTTTAGAAAATATCGGCAATTCGGTTGATCACGAAATGGATATAACTGCTCGTAATATTCTTTTGCTGTTAGCGAACACCTGTTATTCACCAACTAAGCTTCCGACTTACCACATTTCTCACTATGAGAAAAAATCAATCTATTTTCAACAGATAATTACACGGCGTTCAATTATACGGTGTTCTATTTAAAATTATTTTATCTAAAAACTCAAAAACGCTTTAACAATCATGGATTTACCTATGGCGCGCGCTTGATTTGGACCACCTTGCATGTATATATATATATATATATATATATATATATATATATATATATATATATATATATATATATATATATTAATATTGAAGTTTAAAGGAACCTTAATATAAATTCTTATAAAGTCCCGGCAATCCTAATAATATTTAGGATTGTCATTAAAGGTAATATTCTAGTGTAAAATAATTCTACAAGTTGGCAGCATTATAAATAAAATTACAATCTTGCAACCAAGACATCGGTCATTTATTGTCGTTTATTAATGTGTTTGTTAGTTCCATTTCGTATTTTATTTTATTTCGTTTTTGTGAAACTGTTCTTTTCAGAACAAATTTGTGTTATTTTCCGTTGTGTGGTCTCGCCTAATATGTGTCCCAAGCATTTAGGCATTCAAGATTGGTTGACGGAACAAAAAATTCATTTGACGTGCACTTTTTAAAAATCGAATTATTACAAGTAGTTGCCGTGTACGTATAAAGTATTATAATATTATTAATCTACGCCAGTGTCATTATGACATATTTATCATCTTCATCTGGGTGTCATTATGGCCTTCATAATAGCACCCAGTGCCATTATGAACTCATAATAACACGCAAATTTTAAAATAAAAAACAGGCAAAAAGAAAGTTAGTTACAACCTTTACTTCATTATAAAATCTTTACCAATATTTATTTATTGTAAACATTAATTATAAAGTCTGTACAATTTGTTAAATTCGGTTCATCAGTGCGTGAAACTCATGTAAAGCACAAAATTGAACGCAAATAATGACGTTGTCAACGTAAAAATTGCAACAATCAACAAGCGCGGTTACTGTAACATCGATTAATATGGGCATTTGAATTTTTATTTACAAAAACGTTTCTGATATTGTAAACAAATCGAATCTATGCAAAGAAAATCAATTTGGACTGGCGTAGATTAAATTTTGAATGATACACGTTCGATATGAACTTCGTAATGAAACTTGTGTAAATAAACCACTAGGCTAACGCCTCGTGGTTTAACTTTACACGCGTTTCATTATGACGTTCATATCGAACTAGTATCATTAATAACTATAAATCACTTTACGTATAATTGTAGAAACAAATCACCAAAACTATTTGTTGCGGATCAGCTGGCGGAAAATTATGGTCATGGAGTACTTCGACTTCCTCTCTATCATTGCATATTTAACCTGATTGAACATATATGGGGAATCACAAAATCATATTATAATGAACACATAGGTAGGGATGAAAAATCAGGTGAAAATTGCTTAAATATGTGGCAAGAAGCATTAGTGCAAGTGACGCCAGAAATGTGGGACAACTCGATCCAACATACTGAAGGTCTTGTTCAGCAATGGTGGGATCGTGAAATAAGGTTCGATCATGGTGATATTGCACCTATAATAATTCGTATAAATCAAAATGAATCAGATAGCGATTATGAAGATATTAGTGATTAAGTAATTGAACATCGTGTGAATTATTTCTTTTCATCGACTGGTCATTCTAATAGTTATTTAAGGAATTTACTGTGAATGGTACTCAACTTTCAGTGCAATTTGTTTTAATTAGTTGTAAAGTGTGTTAAATTGATACCTATTTGTAGTTGTTATAAGTCGGAAATGTTAAATTTACTTTTTTTATATAAATTGGACTTGTCTCGTAAATAATTAACAAAAAATAAATAATTGCTCTATTTTATTTTTACATATTTAACACGTTAGCGCCATGTACGCACCGATGGTCATTCTCGGACCAAATCAAGTAGTGTAGTCACGTAACAACCAAAATCGATCATGGCCACCGGTAGCCTCTGGAACCTCTTTGAAAATTAAGATGTCCATTAGTGCGTGGGCAGGTGGGGTTTAACATGTTACAAACGCACACGAATACTTTCCACTGATACGTTTAGTCCTTTTGTTGTAAGTGTATTTGTCTTTCACATAACGATAATTTCAGATTAAACAAACAATTAAGAAACTTTTAATTGCTCAAGCTTTTTATTCCTTGGATGCATTTTGTGAGCACAATTTTAAGTAAGCTAAAATTAATTTAGGAGTCACTATTTTATATTTTATTCTGTAACTTTGATATATGTAAGTGGATTATCCCATAATCACACAAATAAACCAAGAAAGCAATTACGCTTATCCTAAAGGAACTGTAAAGAACCATAACCTAAAATAACATAATCCATATGACAACACTGTTGACATTTTATCATACTGGTGATGTGCAACGCTTTTTGATTTGCTCAAACTTTAGTTTCTAAATGGTATATTAAAAAATAAGTTTCATAAGACCAGTCTAGAAGCACAAATTCAAGTTTAAAAAAACGAGTGGCGTAGACATGAGTTTCCAAAGGAATGAGTGTTTTAAGGTCTTATGATTTAGGGATTTTTGTGGCGGTTGGTAATGTCTTAATTTTAAAGGTGAAAATTTAATCTAGTCGCCTTTTGTGTTATCCAAATTCTTCACAGAACACCATAATTGCATCGGAGATGATGACGTCGCGTTTCTTAATATGTCTATTAAAGAATCAAAATGGAAGCAAATTACAAAAAAAAAAACTTTCGAAGACGTTTCTGTAAATTGCTGATTTCTTTGTCCTTAATACCTAAATCAAAACCGATTGATTATTTTTGTTTGAACGTTATAGAACCCAACTACCAAAAATACGCAACAGAGCTTCAGCCTGATTAACAAATGCCAACAAAGCTCAATTTACGAATGTTGGCAGAAAAAGTGAACAAAATATGAATATCATAGATAATCGGCTTTAGTATACGTAACTTATTTTTAATGATGTAATTTGAACAGGGTGATCCAGATTTATTGAAGTGGTCCGCTTACTTCAAAAAAGCTATTCTGCACTTATCTCGTTTAGTGTCCCCAACTATTTCCAGTGGTGTACATACGAGTAATACTGATTGGGCACCTTCCGCCATCTTGGATTTTGTGTGACACCTCACCTTTTACTTTTTTACACGCCCACGTAAGGATCATAATTTTTCACACCTATGGTTTCTTTTCGGAGGCCTTTTTCAACCCCTTGATGGAATTTCCCTTTTGGCTGTATTAAGAAATTTGTTTAAAGTTCATCTCCTGGAGGGTAGGCAGGTAAATGCGCGCATATGAAGTGTTCTGAAAATAAAACACAACTATTATTACATATTTTTTAAATCTCATCTACAGATTGTGGCCTAATTTATTTATCCATTGGGGGTTGTATTCTAATAAGGGGCCGTAGTCTTGTAAGATGGGAATCTGTTCGTGGGATTCTTAATATGTGTTTATTATTAAACAGTTATACAAATTCACTATGGTTGGAAAGTGGTAATCAGTCGACATCGTGTTAATTAATGTGTTTACAAACATTTTAAAATTTTACTATCTTGGATTTTCGTGGACCAGGAACATCTTAGCAGTCGTTTTTTATATGTCCACGTGAGGATCGTGTTTTGGTCTATTTTGCAAAGCTAATAAACAGTTGGATTATTTCTGATATTAAAGAATATAATCAAGATAAGGATAACATATACAATTGAAATACGCTGTTAATTTCTATATAATGATAATAAAACAGTTAATGGGTATTGCGTAATCAGTTAATTAACTTGTTGTTATACAAAAGTGAATGTACGATTTCGCAATTGAACGTAAACAATAATAATAAACGTATCTTACGAACATGTATATATCGGGGCTTTTATCTAGCACAGACTGGATTAGATTCGCAGTAAAGTCCCGGCCCTTATTCGTCTGTATACTTTGAGGTATCTTTTTGGCAACTTTGAAAAGTAACCGAAAATACGTCGATTATAAAACATATAGTTTTCCAGCTTGATAGCTCATGTCCATGCCATCTTGCTAAATACGTCGATAACCGTCAGTATTAGATTTCCCATACCGCAAAGACCTCGACTGTCATAACTCAAAAAAATGTTACCTACAATGTATCTATTTCGAGTAAATTTCTCACTACAGGTTTATGTATAGTGTACGCTACTTGTTTCTGTAACCGCGCTCTATCTTCCCTAGGGGCTGTTTATAAATCTAAGTTCCTTTTTGACAGGGCTATTTCTGCTAAGGCAGAGCTTGTACGTAAAATAGGCTTACGTGATGGTATGACAACCCCATTATCGGTAAAACCCGAAAATTTAAAAACAGTATTCTAATAAGCGGTCAGCATGCATGCTTAACCTGATTTTAAAATCTAAAGCCGTTTTTTTGACATAGGTATTTCTGATGAGACAGAACTTTTATGTACGTATGTAAAATAATATAGAGATGAAATCTAGTCTAAAGAAGAATACACAGGCAATTCGCTGTATACATCACAATATTAAATAACCTGTTTGCCCAAATATATATTAGGATTTGGCTGTTGACGGTTTACACGAAGAGCTGGATAGATATTTTATTCTGAGTTAGTAATTTAATTTAATTATACAGCTTCGTAATTGCATTGCATCTCTCTAACTAATCCAGTCTGTGCTACATAAAAGCCCCGATGTATACACGTTCGTAAGATACGTTTATTATTATTGTTTACGTTCAATTGCGAAATCGTACATTCTCTTTTGTATAACAACAAGTTAATTAACTGATTACGCAATACCCATTAACTGTTTTATTATCATTGTATAGAAATTAACAGCATATTTCAATTGTATATGTTATCCTTATCTTGATT